>PVIY010025049.1:0-37224 GCA_004026745.1 Myrmecophaga tridactyla
CCTCTCCATTACATCTTGAATAACAAGGTGATATCTACTTAATGCATAAGAATAACCTTCAGGATAACTTCTCAACTCTGTTTGGAATCTCTCAGCCACTGACACTTTGTCTCATTTCACTCTTCCCCCTTTTGGTTGAGAAGGTTCTCTCAATCCCTTGATGCTGAGTCTCAGCTCATTCTAAGGTTTTTCTCAATCCCTTGATGCTGAGTCTCAGCTCATTCTAGAATTTCTGTCCCACATTGCCAGGAAGGTCCACACCCCTAGGAGTCATGTCCCATGGAGACAGGGGGAGGATAGTCAGTTTGCTTATTGTGTTGGCTGGAGAGAGAGGCCACATCTGAGGACAAAAGAGGCTCTCTTGGGTGACTGTTAGGCCTAAATTTTAAGTAGACTTGACCTATCCTTTGTGGGGTTAAGTTTTATATGAACAACCCCCAAGACTGGGGGCTCAGCCTATAGCTTTGGTTGTCCACACTACTTGTTAGAATATCAAGAATTCAACTTGGGGGAGTTGAATTTCTCCCCATTCTCACCATTCCCTGAAGGGGGCTTTGCAAATACTTTTCCACTCACTGATCAAATCACTCTGGGATTCATCGGGGCATCACTCTGGACAAACCAACAAAATCTCATGTCCTACCCGAGATTCCAAGTATTTATGGAGAATAAAAATATAATGTCTGCATTGACAAAGCATGCACCAAAAGGTTGCCATAACTAGCTACTATATCAGCACTAAATGGAACATGGAAGCCTACCTCAGATGGAAGAGCAAGCTAAATTGCAAAGACACACCCTACAAAAATTAAAAGCCAAAGATGCAATGCAGTTACATGACTCCTGTCAATGAACCTAGATCATACAACAAGGTGAACTGAGAAAGAACAGCTGGGCCCATTTGGGTGTGGTAGTTCAACCACATAAAATCATTGCCCCTAGACACAATTTCTATTAATGTCTCCATATTGTAGAAACATACCCCAGATATAGGACAAGTTCCATGCACCATCTTGAAGCAGGAACCAGTGTTGAGTCCTTAGAGAAACATCTATGTTTTGTGTTCAGATACCCAACTGGATTCCAATCAAATCAAGACACCTCATTCATAGCACCAGTCACCTCAAATTGGCAAATTCTCTTGATATAATATAGACCTTTCAGGTTTCCTATGACCCTTAAATAAAATCAGCCACAAACTTTAAATCAGAAGGCTCAAATAACAACTATACAAAAGTTATCAAAAAAGATGACTTACCAATTGGTACTCTCATATAATTTAAAATATTTAGACATTAAACACTGCATGCCAACAAAAGGAAATATTTAGCTTAGAGGGGTTTGTCAGACCAGGCAATCTCCTGATTAGGCTGGGCCTGAAGAGCCACAAAGTCTGTATACCCAACTGTTCTTTTTTCTCATAAAAGTACACTACCTGAGGGATGTTTGTAGTTGGGGCTACTGTGGCATTTATGCAAAGGACCCTCATTTCCAACTTGGAGGTGATGTTAGCTTCAGGTGCTTCCTGAACTCAATTGGAACCAGGAAAATGTGACAAAACATTGGGGTACTAGTGTTCTTCTGGTTACATCTGAATTCTCAACCCAATGTGGAAAACATTACAGGCTATGCTAAATTTGTCAAAGATGAAATTTCTCTGATGGACTAGATGGTAGGAGTGAAAAAGTCAGGTTTAAATGACAGGACAAGGGTCCACATAAAAGTTGTGGCCTTAGACAGACAACCTGGTGGCCATATCCAGGCAATTCTCACCTCAAGTTTTGGGGCAGGAGTATCTTCACCTTTGGGAAATAAGCATAGAGTGTCAGTAATATTGCTTCTTTCTCTCCCCAGGCTATCTCACAGTGATGGACAACCACACCATCCATGCTAACCAATGATGTAGGCCTTTTTCAAGAGATATGAATCAGACCGACTGCTGGCTCTGAATCACTATGACAGGCCATTTTTTTCCCAGCAGACCTGCCAAAACAGTGGTTCACAGGAGCCTACTCTATGTATGATCTGTTATTATGGGGAAACCTCTATATAAACATGTACTGTCCACTCCATTGGATATAGGAGACATCTTTCAAAGCCCAAGGGCACCCCATAGAGAGTTTCCTAATCTAAGAGGATGATTTGTCCCTCTGTATTAAAAGCATGAACAGCACCAGCTCTACCTGGAAGAGGTTCCTAATGATTATTGTGACCAAATAGTTTAGTTTGATTCTGAGCATGTTACAGTTGAACCTAAATGTAATGTTACTATAGGCAACAACACTACTGGAGTATATGGCATGCAGGCCAATGTACAATGACAAAATTATGAAGTCCACTCAATAGCAAGAGAATAGTAAACATAGGGGACATATCCAGAATTTTGTGTTGTGCTCTGGTTCTTACAGTGTGCATAAAATTCATACCATAAAGCAAGAAACAGGTAAATGGGATTTCATCAAAATTGAAAATAAATTGTGAATCAAAAGATTTTATCAAAAAATAAAAAGACAATATGCAAAATTGATGAAAATATTTATAAACCATATATTGAATGAGTTTAATACCCAGAGTATATAGAACACCTTGCAATTCAATAATAAAAAGACACAACTAAATTTTAAAGCAGGAAACAAACTTGAAAAGAAAATTTCTTCAAACAAGATATGCAAAACACCAACAAGCACATTAAAAGATGTTCAAAATCATTTGTCAACAAGGAAATACTAATCAAAACCATAATTAGGTAACATCTCAAAACTACTGGCTAATATTTAAAAAGAGGGAGTGCATGGGTAGTTCAGTGGTTAGAATTCCTGACTTTCATGCAGGAGACCTGGGTTCGATTCCTGCACCATGCACTAGAAAAAAAAGGCTATAATATGTTTTGGAGAGGATATGGAGAAATAAGAAGACTCATACATTGTTGACGGGGATGTAAAATGGTGCAGTCACTGATGAAAATGGCTTAAGGATTCCCCAAAAATTTAAGTATGAAATGGTCTTATGAACCAGCCATCCCAATTACAGATGTATGCACAAAAGAATTGAAAGCAGTGATTTGAACAAACATTTGCACCCAGATTTTCAAAGTGGCATTATTGACAATTGTTAAAATGTGGAAACAACCCAAGTGTCTATGAACAGAAGAATGGATAGACAAAATGTGTTAAATACTGTGCAAGTTTGAAGTCATTATGTGCCACAGAAAATCCATGCTATAATTCTGATCCAATCATGTAGGGACAATTGTTTCATTAATCCTGATTCAATACTGTAGGTTGGAAACTTTTGGTTGGATTGTCTCCATGGAGAAGTGGTATGCTCAATTGTGGTTATGATCTTTGGATTAAAAGGAGTGTGACTCCACCCATTCCAGGTGGATCTTGATTAGTTTACTAGAGTTTGTATATACATTCATGCAAACACACATCTACACATTGGCATACAAAATAAAAAATGAACTTTGTGGAAATACAGTGGCAATTAAAACATCCCTATGTAATAAACTCAGTATGTTGTGTGTATGCATACATGTCTGTACATACATATTATCTTTTATTGATATATATGTGTTTATCTATTTTTGTATGTGAATATATGTATACAGTTCATGTTTATTTGTAAATATATATGAAAATGAAAAATAAGATGAAATGATGAAGGCATAATGGAAAGAATTTCTCAGGCATTAGAGATTTAATGGTTGAAATGCATCAAATAAAGAAGAGGAATTGTAGAGAAAATTTACAGAACTATACACTGACATGTAGCTAAATACAAAAACTATTTGAAAAATAAAAGAATGTGGATATGTGACAGGGAGGACTGAATTAAGTTTGCTGATATCTGGATAAAATGAGAAAGGGGAAATATAGGGAATAATATTACAAATTATATGAACTTTATATGATAAAGATATGGTCTTCCATTTGAAATGATACATAAATTAAGAAAAATATACATGCTTAATCATGAAAATTCTGGGACAAAAGGTATAAAGATCTTAAAGAGATGAACTTTACCAAGAATATATAAATCAGACACAAAAATCAAATAAATAAATAAATACCATCAGAAATATGAAATTTTCAATTCCTTTATGCCCATCTGCACTTTCTCAGAACCTATAAATTATCTACTTTGTATTTTGCAATTTAGTTAATTAATTTATTCATGTGTTTTATTTTAGGTAGAGCAAGAAATCATCTGGTCATTTTTAGAAGCTGTTGGTCATATGAGTGAAAGGCATATATGGTACATAATTACAGCAGTTTATTTCATTATATGATAAAAACATTAAAATCTTTATAATAGTTACATAGTCTTTGTATTTTTTCTGTCTCACATAATGTATACCAATATAAACCTAGAATCAAAATCACTACTTAAATACAAATCCTTCAGTTTTAGAAAAATTCATGAAGAGAAACATGTTATCTGAGTCTCCCAACATGATTAGCATCTGCAGTCCAGCAGGAAGGCACCACGGGGTACAATTGAGCAAGTCAGTGTCTTCAGAATAAAACCCAGGGCCACAGACCTCCTCTGAAGGTAGGGCAACATAGCCAAATGGATGGTGGCTAAGACACTGCCTGCTGAAGAAGACACTGGGAACTGACTGAACCAGGAGATTCTGGTCAAAGTGGCATGGGGCAGGCAATCTCAAATGGTAAGCAGGGTTATTCATTGCAGGGAAAATAATTGTGAGTGGCTGCATCTGTTTCACATACAAGGAGAAATGTTAAGCCAGGAGGAAAAAATATAAGGAGATACAACCTTCAAAAATTTTCAAGCTCTTCAATAGTCACAATCTCCCAATAGCTCACTTCTCTCACTAAACAATGTCTTTCATCATAGGTCCAGAAATCCTGGGTTCTTGTCACATCCACTCACAGTGTTTGTTCCACCTAATCTCCACCTGGTTGTGGTGGCCTCACAGCAAGACTTTGTCTTCTTCCCAAATAATTCTGGGTCCTGTGAAGTACCTAGGATCCCCACTTTACTAATTGTATCTACTATATGTCTCTATTTTACCAGTCACAACTTAATATTACTCTGCACTCAAAAACAAGAGTTCAAAAGAGGTAAACTGGAGCAGCTTCATTCTAACACATATTGCTCATAACTTATTAGACAGAATAGGGCTCCATCTGAGCTACTTCAGTGAGACACCAAAATGTAGTAAGAGTGAGGCAGTGAAAGTCTTGCAATACATCACATTCCACACTCTCTCTATCTCTTTCCACACTGGCCTTAGGCTAAGTTATTTGAAGGATATGCAGGTTGTGCTACAAGAAGACAGGTGGGTCAGGACAGTAAAAACACCTTATCCCTTCAAAAGACCTAGCAAGACTCCATCTTTAAAAGACTGACTTCCCAACTCAGCCCACCCCACCCAATTCTGTGATGGGAGGTCAGGCCCTCATGGGTCCAGGGACAGATCAGAAGAGCCAGGTCTCCACTGCACTGCATCTAGAAGATATTTATGAATGGTGAAAACTGGCCTCTACAGCACAGGATGGGTCTACATGCTAGACCTCCTTAGTGTAGTAACAATTCACCAGAAACACCCATCAGCAAGCTCTCCTTCCCCCAACACAACACCAGGGTGAGTTTCCAAATGCACTTTGTTCTAAGGAAGCCCTGGCTGAGGCAGAGAGTGGGGACTTGAAAAGCAGGAACTTTTCTTCTTAAATGTAACCACTACTTTTTCCATGCAATGAGCATGAACACCTTACCCTTGTAGAATAGCTGAATGCTATGATCAAAGTTGCTCTGGCCCCTGCCAAAAGTGGTTGACTGCTTGTGAATCTTTGGGGAGCTGTAGTATGAGACCAAGGGATTGTCACACATCTGTGAGTGGGGCAAAGATGCTAGAAATGTCCAAGTATTTTGGCAAGACTGTGGGAGAATCTCAGGCAGAGGAAACTGGGAACATTTAAAAAGTTATGCAAAGGGGAGAAAGTAAAGCATAGGTTGAGTGACCTCAGGAGGTGAGGTGGGAGCAACAGAAGATGGTTCCCAAAGCTGAAGGTGTTTCAGATAGCAAAGGGTTGGCCTGACAAAATTATTCAAGACCTTCTCATTGATCCTGACTTCGACAGATTCTTGTTAGCTGGGGCTCTCAATAATCCACTTTTTAAAAATACTGACAAATGTACATAAGGCATATATTGTAACTGTATAAATTAAATAGGATAAAGGAGCTATGTTGGGAAGACTGGTGAAGAAACAGATCTTGATGCAATAGAAGAAGATATGTCCAAGAAATTAAGCATTTCAAAAATAAATTGGCATCATAAGAAAAATTCTACATATCCTAGTGATATATGTAAGACACATCTTTCACAACAAAGCTGCATTTATCTCAGAAATCTAATTGGTTTAAAATTGGAAAATTAGATACACTAATTCAAGGGAATAATAGAAATTAAGTGTGACATATAGTATTGGAACTTGTTTTCATACCAAATTGTTTATACAATAAAATACCTTTTCAAATTAAAGACACTTAAAATATATCTAGAAAGGAAAATACTGACTTTGAGATAAGTAATTATTAAAATGAAATTCTCCTAGGTGAAACCATAGAGTTTAAAATATATGTGGTGGAAGCATCTTTTGAGTGGGAAGCAGACAAATAAGTTCACTCTCATTAATTTGATTATGTTGTATAGTGAACAAGAAGTGAGATTTTTGAAAAAGTGAGCTTTTTTCAAAGCACAAGACTTTGAAAAGAATATACTTTACTGACATTAGCAGCAAATGATTGTTAATACAGAAAGTAAAAATGAATCTTCACAAATTTATGAGAATATTTCCATGTTTTTGAAAAAATTCTATCAGATCTAAAAATTCAACAAAGAAATACTAAATATGTATAAAATAGTAAACAAAACTTGAAAATAAAGCTTCAAATGTAACAATGTAGCATGAAATGTATATTGGAAGACATGTAGTATAGATCTACAAGACTTCTTAGAGAAAAATTAAAATTACCTTGATGAATTTTAATGAAGGATTAAATTAATGAAAAGATAGACCATATTTTCTGATTACAAGACTCAATATTATAAATTGTCAATTAAAATGATTCATAAATGGGCGGGCCATGGTGGTTCAGTAGGCAGAGTTCTTGCCTGCCATCCTGGAGACCCAAGTTCAATTTCTGGGGCCTGCCCATGCAAAGAAAAAAATGTTTCATAAAATGACAACATTAAAAATCTCAGCTGAGTTTTTTGGGGGGAACTAATATCCATATAAATTCAAATACTTTAAATACTTCTAAAGAAGAAAAAGTTGCAAGGTTTTACTAACATCCAGTCTTGCTATAAAATAATAGCAATTAAATATTGTAATACAGAGACAAAAACAGGCAAGTAATTAATAGAACAAAATACAGGACACATACAAGAAGGCAACCAACTTATGCACTTAGTATGGTACTACAACGTGAATAGCATGTATTTTAGAGTGAGTTGTTCCAGGAAAATGGGCTGGTAGAATTTAAAAATAAAATTGTATTCATTTCCAACAACCACCACAAAACTCAAACTAAAGTAGATTAAATAATAAAGTTTAATACCAATAGCACAATTTTTGGAAGATAAATTAAAAGCAGGAATGTCTTAGAAGGAGGAGGAAGAGGATGAGAGATGAAAAAGAAATGGAACATAGTTTTTGGAGTGCATTAAAATGAACAATTTTTTCTCTAGAGCCAATTGTAGAGCACAAAAATTAACATGATAGAGCTAGTGAAAATACATTTCATTAAGACCACCTAGGAGGAGAAGCACAGATTGCAGGCTTTGCTGTCTGGCAACCCACAAACAGGCCCAGGAGCACCTAGCCTGCTTTTGCATAGACTGGCCTGGATGTGGAAGCACTGACTGCCTGACAGCCAAGCCTGAGACCTGCAACCCAGCTTCAACTATCCTCTGGCAGTGTGGCCCCTCATCCTAGCAAGCATGGCAGTGGTGCGGGCCACAAAATAAGGAGAAGGAGGCATGGGAGGAGGTAGATGCAGCTGGCAAGAGTGGCAACTCAGCTGGGGAGAGCTGAGCTGGTAATTGAATATTTCATATTTCTGATGTTTTTCTTATTTGTTTATTTATTTATTTATTTATTTATTGATTTGATTTGTGTGTGTGTGTGTGTGTGTGTGTGTGTGTGCCATATAATATTAAGTAGCTTCTATTTTTTATCTGGGCTTATTTTTAACATTTTTCTTTATCACTGTCATGGAGTTAAGATTTAACATTTAAGTATATAACAATCATATTTGGTTGATACCAACTTGATCTCATAATATATTCATTTACTTTTTCTTTACCATTCTGTCCCTCACAATTTTTAGCACTTGCTACCAATTATATATCTGTACATGTCCACATGCAAACATTTATCATTCTCTTTTATTCATTTGTATTTTAGTGCCTGTTGGAATTAAGAAGATGACTTACATACCAAACAATACAGTACAGTAACAATTGCATTTGTATTTAACTGAACAGTTATTTTTACTGAAGGTCTTTATTTCTTTATGCTACATTGAACCACTGTCTAGTGTTCTTTCATTTCAGTCTGGAGAACTGCAAGCCTTGCTTGTCGAATTTTGGTCTAGTAGGAATGAACTCCCTCAGCTTTATTTATCAAGATATGTATTAATTTCTCCCTCCTTTTTGAAAGAGTCTCACCAAATATCAAATTCTTGATGGGCAGTTGTTTTATCTTAGGACTTTAAATATTTCAGTCCACTCACTTTTTGCTTCCATGTTTTCTGATGGCAGAATATCACTCAGTCAAATTGGTACTCCCTTATACACAACATGTGGCATTTTCCTAGCAGCTTTCAGAATTCTGTCCTTATTCTTTGAATTTGATACTGCCATCAATATAAGACTAGATGTATTTTTCTTCATATTTATTATGATAGAAATTTGCTGGGCTTCTTGGATGTGCATTTTCATGACTTTTGCTTGGTTGAGGAAATTTTCTGTCTTCATTTACTTGACCATTACTTCTTCCCCTTTTGTTCTTTCTTCTTTTTCAGGGACTCCCATAATGCATTTACTGTTACATATGATGGTGTCTCAGAGGAATCTGAAGATATTTTAACTTTTTATACTTATTTTTTCTTTCTTCTCCTCAGCCTTGTTCATTTCAAGTGTCTTTTCTTCAAGTTCACTGATTCTTTCTTATTCTAGTTACATTTTGGTAATGAAACCCTCCTTGGAATTCCTCATTTCAGTTATTTTTGTCTTCAACTCCAGTATTTTCATTTGGTTCCTTTTTAAAATTTCTATATCTTTGCTAATACTCTCATGTTTTGCATTAACTGCTTTCCCCATATCCTTTAGTTCTTTCTGTGCATTTCCCTTTATCTCCTTGAATATTTTTATGATCATTTTTACAAGACTTTGCTATGTCTGCATTTTGATTTATTCATTAATGTTACCTGGAGTTTTACCTTCTCCTTGTGGATGGGCCAACCATCATTTCCTATTTCTTTGTCTTGTTCTCTTATTGCACACTGTATATTTATAGTACTTTAAAATGTTAACTTGGGAATGAAGCTGCATGTGAGAATGATAAAGGGAGGAGGGCTGGGGACATAAATGAAATCAGAAAGAAAGATAGATGTTAAAGATCGAGATGGTATAATCCAGAATGCCTGGAGTGTATAATAATAATGAAATGTACAATGTACAAATTTTAAAAATGTTTTTGCATGAGGAAGAACAAAGGAAAGTCATTATTGCAGGGTGCTGAAAATAGATGATAATTAATACTTTAAAATATCACCTTATGTGTGAGACTAAAGCAAAAAATGTTTATTTGTTACAAAATTTATATTTTGACTAGAGCATTTCCTAATATAACTCATGTAGATAGTTTGATTGAATGCCATAAGTACTTGGATTCTCAGGTAGCACATGAGATTTTGTTGGTTTGTCCAGAGTGATGGCCCGATGAATCCCAGAATGATTTGATCAGTGACTGGAAAAGTATTTGCAAGCCCCCTTCAGGGAATGGTGAGAATGGGGGAAAACTCAACTTCCCCAGGTTGAATTCTTGATATTCTCACAAGCAGTGTAGACAACCAAAGCTATAGGCTGAGCCCCCAGTCTTGGGGTTTGTTCATATGAAACTTAACCCCACTAAGGATAGGTCAAGTCTACTTAAAATTTAGGCCTAGGAGTCACCCCCAAGAGAGCCTCTTTTGTTGCTCAAATGTGGCCTCTCTCTCCAACCAACATGATGAGCAGTCTCATCACCCTCCCCCTCTCTGCGTGGGACATGAATCCCAGGGGTGTGGACCTTCCTGGCAACGTGGAACAGAGATCCTGGAATGAGCTGAGACTCAGCATCAAGGGGCTGAGAAAAACCCTAGAATGAGCTGAGACTCAGCATCAAGGGATTGAGAGAACCTTCTCGACCAAAGGGGGAAGAGTGAAATGAGACTAAGTGTCAATGGCTGAGAGATTCCAAACAGAGTTGAGAGGTTATCCTGAAGGTTATTCTTATGCATTAAGTAGATATCACCTTGTTGTTCAAGATGTAGCAGAGAGGCTGGAGGGAGCTGCCTGAAAATGTAGAGCTGTGTTCCAGTAGTCATGTTTCTTGATGATGATTGAACAATGATATAGCTTTCACAATGAGACTCTGTGAATGTGAAAACCTTGTGTCTGATTCTCCTTTTAGCTACTATATCAACAGAAGAGTAGAACATATGGAATAAAAATAAATAATAGGGGGAACAAATGTTAAAATAAATTCAGCTTGAAATGCTAGTGGTAAATGAAAATGAGGGGTAAGGGGTATGGTATGTATAATCTTTTTTTCTCTATTATCATTTTATTTCTTTTTCTGTTGTCTTCTTATTTCATTTTCTAAATTGATGCAAATGTTCTAAGAAATGATGAATATGCAACTATGTGATAATGTTAAGATTTACTGATTGTATATGTAGAATGGAATGATATCAATGTTTTTTTGTTAATTTTTTTAATTAATAAGAAAGTTTAAAAAAACAAAAAACAAAAACAAAACAAAACAAAAAAATGTTAACTTGGTATTATTTGCTGAGATGTCTTTCTATATTTTATAACCAGCTGGTAGACACAGATTTTCATGAGCTTCAGCCCTCTTGTCATGAAGGTCCATCCAAGGCATATGCATTAACCAGGGTGGGCTTTGTCTTCTCTAGGCCTGTTTCCTTTCCAGGGCTTTTGCTGAATAGTTGTTTTGGAGTTCCATGGTTATAAGAGTTTGATTCCTCCCTTTATTTTCCTGGAGATAGACCTCCATTTTCCAAATGTTTAAAGAACGGAAGCCTTTGTGTCAGGTTGTCCACCTTTATAGTTTCTTAGACTCTTTTCATTGCTTCCAGCCACTTTTCTTAGATAGCACTTTGGGAAGTGGGCATGTGAGAGAGATATTTCACAAGTCAGACTTTCCCAGATGAAACAGGGCAAGGGAACCAGGGAGGAGAGGCAAACTTGTTCAAAGTTACCTGGGGGCAGCACAAGTGTCCTGTTCCCACTTCTGGCAAGTGCTCATATTCACATCTGTGCTACATGGCTCCCTCCTGCACACATGTGTACCCCTGCCTCAACACCCCTATGCATGCACACCCACACCAGGCCCCTGCCTACCCAATATCCCACAACCCACATGACCTGTGCCCCACAACTTCACACTCACATATCTGCATCCATGTCCCCCTGGGTCCCTCCCCCTACACAAGAAAACACCCATGACCTGCCTTCCTTGTGCCCTGACCTCTGTGTCACTTTCTCAACACCCTGATACCCATGACCTCCATGGTCTATGTGCCCACATCCATCCTCATCCTGCTTGTACACTAACCCCTGTGCCTCTGCTCCCATGATGCCTTATCTCTGTGTCCTCAATGCCACATCTGGCTCCTGTGCCCCAAGGCCTGCTTGAGCTGCACCCCACCACCATGGCTTCACTGTGTACTTCCACATGTCAAGCCCCACATCCCATTTCAGGTATGAACATAACATCCCCAACCCATGCTTATACCTGTGCTTCAACTCATTACCACACTAGTGTGCCCTCCATTCTGATCCGCATCAATCCTGCAAATAAAAAGCTTTATACTACTGTAGGAAATCAACTTCCAATGTAAACCAACAACATATTTACATGTCTCAAAGGCAACAAAAGATCACTAAGCATATCAAGATGCAGACTAATATAGACCAGACTCATGACCAAATTAGAACACCAGATGAGACAAAGATTTTGGAACAATTCATCAAAGATGTTCATATAAATTGACCAAATAAAATCAATGGAATGACTAATGACATAAAGGAGATCAGAAAGACACTAGAAGAGCATAAAGAGAAATTTGAAAGAAAAATAGCAGATATCACAGTGATTAAAGATGCTGTAGACCAAATAAAAATATACTAGAGAGAGACAACAGCAGATTTGAAGAGGCAGAATAAAGAATAAGTGAACTGGTGGACAAGAAAACTGATTTTGAACATACAAAAGAGCAAATGGTAAAAATGATGGAAACTTTGAATTGGATCTCAGGGAAATGATGGACAAAACAATGTCCACAAATATAAGAATGATTGGTGTTCCAGAAGGAGAAGATGAGAGTAAACAGCTAAGAAGAGTAGTTGAGCACATAATGGGTGTAAACACCCCAAGCCTTATAAGGAACATAAATATGCATATCAAAGAAGCCCAATGAATTCCAAATAGAATAAATCCAAATAGGTCTTCCCCAAGACACATACTAATCAGTTTGTCAAATGTTGAAGAGAAGCAGAAAATCCTGAAAATTGCAAGAGAAAAACAATCTATTACGTACAAGGGAAACCATATAAGGCTGAGTTCCAACTGCTCCACTGGCACTATGGAGGGGAGAAGACAACGGTATGATATATTTAAGTACCTGGAAGAGAAAGACTTCTAGTCAAGAATTCTGTACCCAGCCCAATTGTCCTTCAAAACTGAGGGAAAAGTGAAAATTTTCACAGGCAAACAAATGCTGAAAGAATTTTTCAACAAAAGACCAGCCCTATAAGAAATACTAAAGGGAGTTCTTCCAGCTGAAGAAAAGAGAAAGGAGAGGGAGATCTGCAGGAAAGCACAGAATTGAAAACTATTAGTAAATGTAATTTAAAGTATAAAGAGAGAAAGTGGATAAAGAATGTATAGATCTGACAAAATCCAAAGGATAAGATGGTGGATTCAATAAATGTTTTTACCATAATAACTTTGAATGTTAATGGAATAAACTTACCAATTAAAAGATACAGAGTGGCAGAATAGGTTAAGAAATATAATCCAGGTATATGCTGCTTACAAGAGATTCATTTTAGACATAGGAAACAAATAGATTGAAAGGGAAAGGTTGGGAAAAGATGTTCCATGTGAGCTGCAACCAAAAGAAAGCAGGAGTAGCTATATTAATATCAGAGAAAATAGACTTTAAATTAAAGGCATCAGAAGAGACAATTCACTAAGAAGAAATAATAATCATAAATGTTTATGCTCCCAATCAAAGAGCTCCAAAGTACATGAGATAAACATTGACAAAACTAAAGGGAGTGGTACACATTTCAACAATAATAGTAGGAGACTGCAATACACCACTCTCCTCTATAGATAGAACAACCAGACAATAGGCAAGCAAGGGAATAAAGAAGTTAGACAATTTGATAAATTAATTAGACCTAACAGATATATGTAGGTCATTACAACCCTAAGCACCGGGATATACAATCTTCTCCGGTGCTCATGCAACATACTCCAGGATAGATCATATGCTGGGACACAAAGTAGGTCTTTATAAATTTATTTTCTCTCTTTTTTGGGGGTGGGGGTGGGGGAAATGGTCCAGGAATCAAACCCAGGTTTCCTGCATGGCAGGTGGGCATTCTAACCACTAAACTACCCATGCACACCTTATAAATTTAAAAACATAGAAATTATTCAAAGTAATTAACCAAATCTGAACACAATGGAATAAAGCTCAAGATCCATAACCACCAAAGAATGAGAACTTTCACAAATATACTGAGAATAAATAGTACTCTCTGAAACAACCAGAGGTTCAAAGAAGACATTGCTAGAGGAATTGGTAGCTATCTGGAGACAAATGAAATTGAGAATACAGCATATTGGATCTCATGGGATGCATTAACGGCTGTGCTGAGAGGTAAATTTATTGCCCTAAATGACTATGTTAAGAAAGAAGAAAGAGCAAAAATTGAGGACTTAATCCTCACGTGGGCAAACTTGAGAAAGAACAGCAAGCTAACCCCAAGGCAAATAGAAGAGAAATAGAAAAAATTAGAGCAGAGTTAAATGAATGGGAGAACAATAGAACAATAAAAAGAATCAATAAAAAGTATAAAGTTGATGCTTTGAGAAAATCAATAAAATTGATGGGCCATTACCAATGCTGACAAAAAAAAGAGAGAGGATGCAAATAAACAAAATCAGAAATGAGAGGGAGATAATTATCACAGACTCTGAAGAAATAAAAAAATCATAACAGGATACTATGAACAACTATATTCCAAAAATATAGACAACTTAAGTGAAATGGACAAATTCCTGGAAATGCACGAACACCTACACTGACTCAAGAAGAAATAGAAGGTCTCAACAAACCAATCACAAGTAAACAGATTCAATCAGTCATCAGAAATCTTCCTTCAAAGAAAAACCCAGGGGCAGATGTCTTCAGAGGGGAATTTTATCAAACATTCCAAAAAGAACTAACACAAATCCTGCTCAAACTTTCCCAAAAAATTGAAGAAAAAAGAACACTACTGTCATGGTCAAGTTCATGTGTCAACTCGGCCAAGTGGTGGTACCTGTTTGTTTGGTTGGGCAAGTGCTGGCCTGTCTGTTGCTATGAGGACATTTCATAGAATTAAATCATGATCATGTCAGCTGCATCCACAGCTGATTCCATTTGTAATCAGCCAAGGGGAGTGTTTTCTGCAATGAGTGATGCTTAATCTAATCACTGGAAGTCTTTTAAGGAGGATTCAGAAGAGACAGGCTCTTCTTCCTGCTTCAGCCAGTGAACCTCTCCTGTGGTGCTCATCCAGATCCTCCATCAGAATCATTGACTTCACAGCCTGCCCTGTGGATTTTGGACTCTGTGTTCCCATGGTTATGTGAGACACTTTTATAAATTTTATATTTGTGTTTCTTGTTGATTCTACTTCTCTAGAGAACCCTAATACAACTACCTAACTCAATTTATGAAACTATCACTTTAATACAAAAACTTGGTGGAGATGCTAGAAGAAAGGAAAACTACAGACCAATCTCCCTCATGAACATAGATGAAAATATTCTCAAAAAACATTAGCATACAAAATCCAACAGCACATTAAAGGAATTCTAAGCCATGAACAACTGGGGTTTATGCCAGGTATGCAAGGATGGTTCAACATGAGAAAATCCATTAATGTAACAACACATTAACGTATTGAAAGGGAAAAATCACATGATCATCCTGATGGATGCTGAAAAAGCATTTAACACAGTTCAGCATCCTTTTTCTGATTAAAAAAACTTCAAATGGTAGAAATCCAAGTAACTTCCTTAAAACACTAAAGGGCATATATGAAAAACCCACAGACATCATGTACTCAATGGAGAGAGACTGAAAGCATCCCTTCTAAGATCAGAAATGAGACAAGCATGCCATCTGTCACCTCTATTATTCAACATTGTACTAGAAGTTCTAACTAGAGAAATCAGGCAGGAATGAAATAAAAGGCATTCAAATTGGAATGGAAGAAGTAAACCTTTCATTAATTACAGATGACATGATACTATACTTGGAAAATCCTGAGGAAACTATAACAAAGTTCCTTGAGCTAATAAATAAATTCAGCAAGGTGGTGGGATACAAAATTAATGTGCAAAAATCAGTAATGTGTCTATACACAAGCAATGACCTAACTGAGAAGTCAATTTAGGAAAGATGTACATTCAAAATAGCAACTAAAAGGATCAGGTATCTAGGAATGAACTTAACTAGCTATGTAAAGGGCCTGTATAGAGAAAAACACATAACATTGATAAAAAAACAAAGAAGATCTAAATAGGTGGAAGAACATTCCCTGCTCATGGATAGGAAGGTTAAATATGGTTAAGATGTCAATTCTACCCAAATTGACCTACAGATTCAATGCAATACCAATCAAAATTCCAACAACCTACTTTGAAGACTTGGAAAACCTAGTTATCAAGTTCATCTGGAAGTAAAAGTGAAAATGAATGGCTAAAGGCATTATAAAAAGGATGAATGAGGTGGGAGGATTAACACTTCTTGATTTTATACCTTACAAATCCACAGTGGTCATAATATCATGGTTCTGGCACAAGATAGAAGTATTGACCAATGGAATCAAATTAAGAGTGCAGAAACAGACCATCAAATCTATGGTCAAGTTATCTTCAACAAGGCCTCCAAATCCTCTGAATTGGGAAAATAGTCTTTTCAATAAATTGGGCATGGTAGTACTGGATATCAATAGCCAAAAGAATGAAAGAGGACTCTTACCTTACACCCTATAAAAATGTAACTCAAAGTGGATCAAACACCTAGATATAAGAACGAGTACCATAAAGCAACTAGAAAATAATGGAGGGAAACATTTTCAAGACCTAATAATATGAGGTAGCTTCCTAAACTTTACACCAAAAGTTCAAGCAACAAAGGAAAAAATAGATAAGTGGGAACTCAAAATAAAATGCTTTAGCATCCCAAAAGACTGTGTCAAGAAGGTGAAGAGACAGCCAACTCAATGGGAGAAAATATTTGGAAATCACACATAAGATAAAGATTTGACATCCTATACACACAAAGAATTCACACAATTCAGCAACAAAAGAATGAACAACCCAATTATAGAATGGGTTAAAGATATGAATAAGCATTTTTCTGAAGAGCAAATACAGATGGCTCAAAAGCATATGAAGAGGGTGGGCCACGGTGTCTCAGCAGGCAATAATGCTTGCCTGCCATGCCAGAGGACCTGGGTTCAATTCCTGGTGCCTGCCCATGTAAAAATTAAAAATAAATAAAAAATTTAAAAAAGCATATGAAGAGATACTCATTTTCATTAGCTATAATGGAAATGCAGATCAAGACTACCATGAAATACCACCTCACACCTATAAGAATGGGTGCTATTAAACAAACAGGAAACTAAAAATGTTAAAGAGGATGTGGTGAAGTTGGGACCCTTGTGCAGTGCTGATGGGAATGTATAATGGTACAGCTGCTATGGAGGGCAGTTTGATGGTTCCTTTGGGAACTAAATATGGAGTTGCCCTATAATCTGGCAATACCACTACTCAGTGTATGCCCAGAAGAGCTGAAAGCAGTGACACAAACAGACATTTGCACACCAATATTCATGGCAGCATTATTCACAATTGCCAAAAGATGGAAACAACCCATGTGCCTATCAACAGACAAATGGATTAACAAAATGTGGTATAAACATACAATGGAATATTATTCAACAATAAGATAAAATGATGTCCTGAAGTACATGACAAGATGGATGATCCTTGAGGACATAATGTTGAGTGAAATAAGCCAGACACAAAAGGATAGATAGCATATCATTCCACTTTTATGACCATGGTAAATCTAAAATCAGATGCTTGTAATACAGAATATAGGGGACCTAGAGATACATGGACACTGGATACAGGTGAACAGTTAGCTAATGAAGTTGGATTCAAATGTAAGGGAATAGAGGTGAAGGTGGTTCATTAGGGGGTCTATAAGTAATATTACCATTCAATATTATTGAATGTTCACCTATGGGTCCCACCAATTAACACTACAAATATAAATTAGTTCTTGTATAAACTACTTCAAAGGTATAAATTTTGTACAAAGAGTGTATAAATTCAGAGTAAAGGGAGAAAACTGCTATAGCATACTATGGGATATGTTTAACCAGGAAACATCATCAAAAACACAACAACAAAAGGTGTAAATAATGGGGGGAGGGACAAGAGTTAAGGGGAAGTTTAGATTTTCTATTTGGTGAGGGTGTGTTTGTTGATTATCTTTCTCTTGGGAGCAATAAAATTAAAAATTTTAAAAAGTGCCTGTGGGAAAAGCATCAGGAATGGCACCAAGAGCCTCCTACACATTTTCCCAAATATGACCTACCCAGCAAATGCAGACCTCGAGCTTTTCCCCAACAGGCTTGAGGTAGCATTGCATCTTTAAATCTCCTCCCCTGCCACCTTCATTTGGGGTGGGGTGGAATAATGTTTGCTTTCATAGTTGAATTCCCTGCTATCTGAAGTTGCTCATCAAAAGCCATGATCAGTGAATGGTTGTGACAAACCCTCATCCTGGTAAAAAATTTTTCAAGTGCTTTTCATTCACTAGCAAAGTACTTAAAAACTGAATCCTCAGCTGCCTGATGCAAGAGTTGGGGGATGGGCACCAGTAACTGTTATATAGAGCAGTTTTTATTGTAATTTTCCAGTCTCACCCTCATGCTCTTACCTGGATCTTGATCAGTGCTCTACTTGCCTATGGAGCCTCAAAATATTTGTTTCTGACAGTTCTTCCCTGTTTAATCATTGTTCTCATGGAAGGATTGAATCCTGGAACTCCCTACTCCACCATCTTGCTGCTATCTCTCCCTCATTTTTAAAAGACAGTTTGGCTGAACACAATTCTTAGTTGGCAATATTTTGCCTTAACCACTTAAAAATGCCATCCCATGGCTTTATAACCTTCATGTTTTCCTGTGAAAAAAACAGCACTTAGACCTATTGAAGCTTTTTTTGCACAAGACCTGTTGCTTCTTTCCTGTGGCTTTCAATATTCTTTCATTATCTTTGGCATTCCATAGTTTGATTGTCATATGCCTTGCCTCAGGTTTTTTGAATTTGTCCAGTTCAGAATTTGTTAAGCATCATGGTTGTGCATATACATAACTTTTGTTAAATTTCAGAAGTTTTTTTAGTCATATTTCTTTGAATGTTCCATTTCCACAGGTAGCAGAGCAGCCACCAAGCATATACTGGAAACATATACATGTGTGTTTTTTTGCCCTTTTCTTCATTTCTTCTTCATTTTGGGACTTACATAATATGTATATTGGCATGTTTGCTAGTGTCCCACAGGTCTGTCAGGTTCCTTTCACATTTATTTATTATTTTCCTTCTTTCTGTTCCTCAGAAGGAATTAATTGAATTTTCCTATCTTCAAGTTCACTGATTCATTTTTCTGTTACCTCCAATCTGCTGCTGAACTTTTCTAGGAATTTTTTATTTTTCTTTTTGGGTTTTAAGCTCTTATTTACAGCTCTTGGTTTCTCTTCATGACTTTTATCTTTATTGGCATTTTCTTATGTTCATCATAACTTTCTCAATTTCCTTTATTTCTTTGGCCACATTTTATTTCAACTCCTTGATCATATTTAGCACTATTTTTAAAAACCCTTGTTTAATGTGTAATAGTTCTGGCCCTCTTTACGGTTTCTAATGCTTTAATATATTTGCTTGTAACATCACTTCCTATTATTTTGTTTTGTAATCTTTTGTGATAACCTAGATATTTTGATACTTTAATGTACTATCTATAAAATTTAGACAATGAGATCTATGTTCCTTAGGCTTGAATTCAGTTGCTATTAAGAGAGGGAAAAAGGAAAAGAACAAAACACCATCTCAGTCTTTGCAGATTGATGTTGGCATGTGCTCTCCTTCAAATCTGAGCTTTTATAAAACAATTTTAGAGAAGGCTTGGGGCACAAGCATAGGGCCTTCTCAGGTCATTACAACCTATATGCCTGTTCTGGGCATATGTGCATGGCTTTGGGATTTCTCTGTTTACACAAATCTGTATTTATCCTTTCCCTAGGAAAAAATGTTTCTTTACATACCCACAACAAGCAAATACTACTTTAGCTATAATTTAACTGTTATCCTACAGCCCTACAATTTTCTGTTAGAGAGCTCTGTGAGATTCCATTATATGTAGTAAAAGTTGTGCGATTACAAGCCTTTCATAAGTATGTGTGTGTCAGTCTTTCAAGTTGTCATTTGACTGACTCACATGTACATGTTTCCAGTATATGCTTGGTGGCTGCTCTGCTACCTGTGGAAATGGAACAGGGGATCACTATTGGGAGCATTGGCTGGCTACTTTCTAAGCCAGCAAGGGGTTTGAGGATAGGCCAGCAAAAGCACCATTAAACCTTACTATTTAAAGTTGCCTTTCCCTTGACTGAATGATTTCCCTGCTACTTTAACCAGTAAGTATTTTCTAGAGCTTTCAGAAAAATGATTCTGTCAGCTCTTGTTTCTTGTATAAAATTTCTTTAGGGGTAACAGAGCTTTGGAATAGCTTACTTCACAACTTTGATGACCCTCAAAAGTGTTTTAAATTTTTACTCAAATTTTAGGATGGCAGATATGAATGCATACTTAAATTCAAAGATGATGGATCAAGTAGATGACAGAAATTAATTTATTATATAGTCTATTATTTATTAATAATAATACACAGTTAATTATTGTATTAGTTAGGGTTCTCTAGAGAAACAGAATCAACAGGGAACACTTGCAAATATAAAATTTATAAGTGTCTCACGTGACTGCAGGAACACAGAGTCCAAAATACACAGGGCAGACTGCGAAGCTGACGACTCCGATGGAGGGTCTGGATGAACTCCACAGGAGAGGCTCACCAGCCGAAGCAGGAATGAAACCTGTCTCCTCTGAGTTCTCCTTAAAAGGCTTCCCATGATTAGATTTAGCATCACTCATTGCAGAAGACACTCCCCTTTGGCTGATTACAAATGAAATCAGCTGTGGATGCAACTGACGTGATCATGACCTAATCCTATGAAATGTCCTCATTGCAACAGGCAGGCTAGCACTTGCCCAATCAGATAAACAGGTACCACAACTTGGCCAAGTTGACACGTATCCCTAACCATGACAATTATATTGTAAGAAATTATGGAATTAGACAAAAATTTATAGATGAAACGCAAAGATGACATTAAGTATAATGCTTTGCCTCTTACAGGAGAGATGAAATAAACAGCAGATGCCAACCTAGAAATACTTTAAATTTTAATGGTCCAAATCACCTATTTCCAATATCATCTATTTTATTTGTGAAATAGTTTCAAATCATCTGTTTAATGCAGGAAGAAGGGCAATACTGTGGTGTTCAAAGGTCATGGCAAATGTTTAAAATAATATTTATGAAGAAAAAGAGATGGGACTGATCTGCAAGGCTTACTAATGGTGCCTGGAATTTTCTAGAAATGCCCCAAATAGTCTGGGGTCATAGTCTCTGTTCCAGTGCAATACTTACTATGCACCCTAGCAGAATAGGTTCCTCCTGGGAATCAGGAATCTAAACCAATAGGACCTATTTCTGCAGGAAAATTGCTTCTGTGGGGTCTTAAAATAGACAGCTCCAGCTCAGTAACCCTCAACATGCAATTTTATAACATGCAGAGATAAAAAAGTATGGCATATAACTCTTAGATGTAGCAGAACTAGCCATGCTTCTAGAGACAAACTAGATATTAAATTACACTTGGCCTGGAGGCTGGAATTGGATATGATGATGCCTGGTGCCAAATGTTCTTGATATTTTTAGAGTCCCAGCATAAAATCAAGCACCACTTATAAATGACCCATAAATCCCAGGTGTTATAGTACCCTAGCTTGAGAAACAGACCATTCAATAGAAAGGATTAAATAATGGAAATGTATTGGCTCATTGTTTTAAAGTTAGAGGACTTGCTTCCTCCTGGGGTTGTTATCCTCTGGATTGCTAGCAATCTTTGGAGTTCCTTGGAATTTCTGTAACATGGCAATGTACATGGTGTCTTGTTTTTCTTCTTGGGTCCATTAATTTCCAGCTTATTCCTGCAGCTTTGCCTCCTATGCCAAATTTCCTTTGCTTTTATGGACTACATCTATGTTGGAATAAATCCCACCATCATTCAGTTTAGTTATGCATTAATAATAACATCTTAAAATTCATATTTCCAAATGGATTCATAACCAGAGGACCAGTGTTGGGACCTGAATATGAGTTTTTGGAGGGCATGATTCCCCAACATGAAAAAAGGTCATCTTCCTTTTCTGTCTTTATTTCTTCCTCTGTAAAATTTGGGTGATACTTTAACCAATTCATATAATCTGAATGAAATAATTTGATACATTTGAGTGATTTGAAGTAGAGTTGATAAATACTTAATAGCATTGTTAGTTAGATAATAACAAAATATTTTTATTATTATGACTGAATTTTCAATCCCTGAAGCTCTTTCTGAGCCCAAGGTTTATCCATTCATATTCTCCCTATGAGAACTATGAAATTTCAGTCCTAAGATAGTTTATCTATTTAGAACATTCACATGAAAATTAAAAAGAAATTCACAAAAATGTTTGATTAGTGATTAAAATATAACAATTATAGATGATGGGTCAAGCCATCTTGACCCATGATGGAGGACACTGCCATAATTTTTCAGATTTCTTAACTAATAACAAACATCTATGAGTGAATTATTTATTCCTGAAAGGAAGGATTTTAACAAGATAAAATAAAGCTAGACAGAATGAATTAGGAAAACAGCCAAGATTTTTCTTTTTTCTTTTTGTTTATTTTTCACATGGGCAGGCAGTAGGAATCAAACCAAGGTATCCAGTATGGCAGGTGAGAATTCTGCCACTGAGCCACCATTGCATCACCCAAGAAAAGGGTGAATTTTATGGAAGCATTCCTATCTTTAAAATTAGAAAATCTGAATTTGTTAAAATGGACGCTCACAATATATGCTCAAATTTAAACTAAGTTACTCAAAAATATTCTTAATAATCAGACATGAAGCATGAAAACAAATGTTTATTAAATAGGAAAGGGAAACCCTTGAAATCATTAAATAAGTCTCTAAAGAATTTGGGACAAAAATATGCTATATAAAATTCTTCACAAAAAATGATTTCCTAATCAAATTCATTGTCATTGCTGTTATTAAATTATGCTTAAAAATTTTTTGAAACTGAAATCAAAGCAAATAAGTATTCATAAATTTAAACAGTTTGAACCACATGTTCTCTTGTCACATTGTCAGCCATCCAATTCAGGTTTCAAAGGAAGGGTTTGGGGCAGTGAAATTCAGTAGCTTTTACTTAACTTTGACTCAAGTGTCTCCCATATATATCCAACTTAATCTCCAGCATTCCTTAATGGTGCACTGACTCCTTCAAGCTCTTCAAATACTTCCTTCAAAAGTGGTTTCCTTAAACATTAATCCCAAAACTTGATATGTAATGAATAATAAATGCTAAAACAGTGTCTATTATCATGTCAAAAAGTTCCCAGCCTCTTCACATGCCAAACTCTAGTGTTCAAAAGTGAGACAGAGAGACGTGATACCTGACCTTTCAGAGTTCACTGTTTTGGAGAGGAGGCAGGCAATAAAAGTGTATTAATAGTAGTAAATACTTTGGTTAAAACACAGAAAAATTGGTGAGCTTTGCATAGGTATCAAAAAGCTTGATCATTCAATGAAGAGTTCCAAATTACTGATATCTAGGTCAGTATCTGAAAGACAATGCTAGATATTGTTGCAGGATGTTCCAAGAATAGGAGACTGCAAGTGCAGGTCACTAATGCAATTTTAGAGGTAGGAGTCTCCCATTTGAATTACACATCCTAAGACAATATTATTGGAAAACATGATAAAGAGTTTAGACCTATCAGGCATATATATGTGTGTGTGTATACATATATATACATCATACATATATAATGATCAACACAAAACCCTCAACAAAATATTATCAAACTAAATCTAGCAGAATCTATACATCATGATCAAGTGGAACTTAGATTAAGAATGGATGGGATGTGTCAATACATAGAAATAAACTAATGTAATAATCCATGTTAATAATTGAAAGAAATAAAATAATCTATTTTGATGCAGGGAAAAGAACTTTAAATGTTTTCATGATTAAAACAATCAACATACTAGTCTGGAAAGGAACTTCCTTGACCTAATAAATGGGATTCATGAGAAAACCACAGCTAACATAATAAACAAAGGAGAAATCCTGAAAAGTTTCCTCCTAAGGTTGGAATAAGACAAGGATGTTTGCTTTCATTTTCTGCTATTGAACATTGTTCTGGGTATTCTTGTCAAAACAATTTTTCTATAAAGAGAAATTAAAAGAATGCAAGTTGGAAAGCATGTATTAAAATTTTGTCTTTTGGGAGGTGATATGATGTTATATAGAGAGAAACCTATAGAATACATTCACACACATTTGCACTTAGACTCATGCACACACAAACATCCTATTAGAGGTAACAAATGAAAGCAGTAAAGTTGCAGAATACAAATTTAACATGCATGAATCAGTTGTATTTATGCATCAAATTATGAGGAGTTCAAAAATGAGATTAAGGAAGAAACTAAATTGCAGTGGCATTAAAAAGATTAACATTCCTAGGAATAACTTTAACCAAAGTATATAATTTATACTGCTATATATAAAATCTGCGTGAAATAAATTAAAGAGTACTTAAATAAATGGAAAGACAACCCATTTTCTAGAGTTACTGTTCAGGTGGCAATATGCCCTCAAATGGTTTAGAGATAGATTGCAATACCTATAAAAATCAGAAAGCCACTTAAAAATGTAAAATTTGACACAATATCATTTGTAATTATTGTAAGAGATGCGAAATAGTTAGAAGGATATTGTAAAGGAATAACAAAACTGCAAGGCACACAATCCTCTATTTCCACACATACTACAAATTACTTTTGTCAAACCATATTGTGATACTGATGTAAAGGCAAGCATATAGACCAAAGGAACAGAATTGAAAGTCCAGAAATAAACCCATGTCTCTATGTTCAATGAATTTTAAACATGGCACAAAGATTCTGCACTCCAGAAAGAACAGGGACTTCACCAAATTTTGGTGAAACAACTGGATATTCACATACTAAAGCACGAAGTTTAATCCCTAGGTCACAGTAATTACAAAAGAAAATAAGTCATATCAAGAGCTAAATATATGAGAAAATTATGAAACTCACAAGAAAATACATGGGTAAATCTTCATGATGTTTGATTTGGCAATTAATGCTTTGATATGACATTAAAAACACTAGAACAAAAAGTAGACAAATAGAACATCGTAAAAATTTTAATAATTTTTCCATAAAAGGAACTTTTCAAGAAATTGAAAAGCAATCTACTAAACAGAAGAAAATAATTGCAAATCATATATCTGACAAGGGCCTAATATACAGTTTAAATATTTAAAAATCCCTTACCAATTAAAAAAAGCAAACATTATTATGATACATGGGCAAAGGATTTGAAAAGACCATTCTTCAAAAAAATATTAAAATGGCAAAAAAATAAATGAAAAGATATTCAACATCTTTAGTCATTAGGGAGACATGAATCAAAACAACAATGAGGCACCACTTCACACCCACTAGGAGGCTTATAATTTTTTGAAAATCTAAAATAACTGTTGAGGATATTGAGAAATTGGAACTCATTTACAGTGCTGTTGGGATTGTATAATGGTCCCACCACATTTATTTTTAACTTTTTATTGTATAGTATAACATATATACAAAGCAAAGAAATTTTAAAAAGCAGTGGTTTTCAAAGCACTCTTCAACAAGTAGTTACAGGACAGATTTCAGTATTTGTCATGGGCTACCATATGATTTTCTCATGTTTTTCCTTCTAGCTGCATTAGCATATAGGAGGCTAGAAGGAATAAATTTTTTTTATTACCACTATTGACTTTTTTCTTTCCTTTTTTTGTGAAAAATAACATATACAAAACAGGAATAAGTTTCAAAGGACAGCACCACAATTAGTTGTAGAACATATTTCAGAGTTTGACATTTGTTAAAATTCTGCAATTTTAAGTTTTTACTTCTAGCTGCTCTAAGAAACTGGAGACTAAAAGAAATATTGATTTAATTTTTCAGCAATCATATTCTTTTGTTAAATCCTATTTTCTCTGTATAACTCCACCATCACCTTTGATCTTTTTTCCCTCTCTTTAGGGGTATTTGGGCTATGGTCATTCTAACTATTTCATGTTGGAAGGGGCTGTTACTAAAATGGGGTAGGGAGATGGAACTATATGATGTTCTGGAGAGGATGGGCCCTCTAGGTTTCAGGACTTCCCTGCTCCAGAGACCCATCTGGAGGTTTCTGGAAAGCTATTCTAGTGCCTGGAACACTTGTGGAATTTTATATATTCCCCTAGATGTTCTTTAGGATTGACTGGAATGGTCTTGATTGGGGGTTTGGCAGGTTATGATAGGTAGCAATGTCTAACTGAAGCTTGTGCAAGAGCAACCTCCAGAGTAGCCTCTCAAGTCTATCTGAACTCTCTCTGCCATTGATAATTTATTAGCTACACTTATTTTCCCCCTTTTTGTCAGGATGGAATTGTTGATCCCATGGTGCCAGGGCTGGGCACCATCTCCCATATGTCTAGGGAGACTTTACCCTGTATGTCATGTCCCACATAGTGGGGAAGGCAATGATTTCACTTGCAGAGTTGGGCTTAGAGAGAGTGAGGGTGCCATCACATCTTTAAAAATATTGTTTATTGGGAAATCTTCATCCACATGATTCCATACACAGTATGGAATCAATGGCTAATAATATCAACATGTAATTGTGTATTCATCACCATAAGTATTTTTAGAACAATTGCATCACTCCAGAAAATAAAATAAAAAGGAAAAAGGCAAATTCATACATCCCATACCCCTTACACATTTCTCTCAATGACCACCAGTATTCTACCAAAATTCTTACACTTTTCCACCCTTATTATTTATTTTTATCCTTATTATTTTTCTTATGTGTGCATACCCTGGATAAAGGGGCATCAGAGACAAGATTTTCACAATCACATAGTCACAGTTTAAAAGGTATGTAGTTACACAATCATCTTTAAGAATCAAGGCTACTGGAACATGGTTCAACGGTTTTAGGTAATTACCTCCAGCCACTCCAATATGCCATAAACTAAAAAAGGATATTTATGTAATGCTTAAGAATAATCTCCAAGATAACTTTTTGACTCTACTTGAAATCTCTCATCCATTGAAACTTTATTTTTTCTTATTTATCTCTTTCCCCTTTTGGAGAAGTAGGCTATCTCAATCCCATGATGCTGGGTACTGCTCATCCCAGGAATCCTGTTCCACATTGCTAAGGAAGTAAATTCATCTGCTGCATTGGATTAGAGAGAGATTGAATCACTTGGATCAGAGCAACAAAACAGTTTCTCTGGGGGTGATTCTTAGGCATAATTATAAGTGGGTTTAGTTTCTCCTTTTCAAGAGTAAGTTTCATATGGGCAAAACCCAAGATTGAGGACTCAGCCTATTGAATTGATTGTCCCTATGCTTGTGAGAATATCAGGAACTCCCCAGATGTGGAAGTTCAATATTTCCTCCATTTTCTACAGTCCCCTGAGGGGACTTTGCAAATACTTTGCTATTCAATGACCAAATTACTCTAGGATACATATGGCATCACACTAAACTGTACAAACCAACAGGTTCTCACACCCTATTCAAAATTCCATGTAATTATGGTGTTCAAATTAACTCACCATACAAGTTAAATTAGATAATGTGCTACCTAAAATATGAATACTGCATCAAATAAACATCCCTTCCTTTGGTCTCACTCAAAAATTGGAGTTTTAAAATATGGATGATATCATCTTTTACCCTGTATTCTGATTTAACTTAGTCCTATCCAAATTAGACTCATTAATATCTCTAGCCTAAGCCTGATTACTTTTCCAAGTTTTTAAATTTTGGCTATATGGTGTGATGCTAACTTTTACAGCTTCAGTGCTCTGACACAGAGTCTCAGGTATCATGTAGATTCCTGAAGTTCCAGGATATGACCAGGTTATACACAAATAGCTCAATATCTCATAATTTAAAAATAAATGTTACAATTCCTGAATATATGTGAATTATGTAAGTGCTTACAATCTAGGACCCTTTACAATAGTCCCCAACCTGATAAACCATGCTCACAACTTCAGTTCTCCATGTTTGTATATTATAGTTAGTCCATATGTGTCAGGCATGGTAATATTTGTCTTTCTATTTCTGCCATTTCATTAAAGACACTGTCCTTAAGATTCACTTACATAGTTGCATTGCCTCACAAGTTCTTTCCATCTTGCAGCCACTCAGTAGTATATTGTTTGTATATACCACCATCCCCCCTTTTCCTTCCCAAAGTTATTTTACACTTTGGCCACCTCCACCCCTTTGCAAAACATGAACACTGCTGCCATAAACATAAGTGTGCAAGAGTCTATTCATGGACCCCTCTCTGTTCCTCAGATACCTAGAATCCTGGTTGCAAGATCATATAGCAAACCCATGCCTAGACTTCTGTGGAACCACCACAGTGCCCCCAAGGGGGCAGCACCACTCATCTTCCCCACCAAAATGAATAGTTGTATCTCTTTCTCCACATTCCGTAGCACTTATTTCTCACTGTTCACATTTAAGCAGATTTATTTGCACATTATATAATCTAACCAAAGGAAATATGTATGCCTTTGCCACTGTAATCTACACGGGTACATTTCCTTTTCTTCTGCAAAGTATTAATACTCCTTGCCCATACCTCCTAATTGTTGACATCTAGTTTTGGCATAATGCCTTTGTAACATTCTTTGGAAGCATATTACAATGCTACTTTTGACTATAGATCCTAGGGTTGCAATGATTGTACTTTTTTCCTATAAACCATTCCATTTGTATCACCTTTCAATGTTGACATTCATTTGTTCTCCTTCATGCAAAAACATTTTCATATTTGTATAGTAATTGCTATTATTGCCCAGTTTAGGAATTCCTAAGTTTTACCATTTCTGCCCTTATCCTCCATCTTTCTTTCTGATTTCACATTGTTCCCAGCCCTTTTCCCTCAATGAT
This sequence comes from Myrmecophaga tridactyla, assembly GCA_004026745.1. Taxonomy (NCBI): domain Eukaryota; kingdom Metazoa; phylum Chordata; class Mammalia; order Pilosa; family Myrmecophagidae; genus Myrmecophaga; species Myrmecophaga tridactyla. The sequence goes on from PVIY010025049.1 coordinate 29,073, forward strand.
ACTGACTCAGTTTCATTCAGTGTATTTATATTATTGTGCTATCATCAGCTAGTATTATGCTATTCATTTCTGAATTTTAGCAATCACTTCTTTCTCACATTCTGTATTCCTTCAGCACCAAATGCTCAGTCTCCACCCTCTTTCTATCTCTTGATAACCTGTGTTCTTAATTTTAACTCTTAAATTTCACTCTTTAACATTAGCTCATATTAGTGAGACTATACAGTATTTATCCTTTTGTTTCTGGCTAATTTCACTCAGCATAATGTCCTCAAGTTTCATCCATGTTGGTACATGCTTCATGACTATTCTATATTACAGCTGTGTAATATTCATGTTGATACACCACATCTCATTTAGCAATTCATCCATTGATGGATATTTGAGCCATTTCCATCTCTTGGCAATCATAAATAATGCTGTTATAAACATCACTGTGCAATTGTCTGTTTGTGTCCTTGCTTTCAGTTCCTCTGAATACATACCTAGTAATGGGATTTCTGGATCATATGGCCATTCTAAGCTTCCTGAGGAAGCACCGATCTGCCTTCCAGAGTAACTTTAACCTTGTACATTCCCACCCGCAATAGATAAGTGTGCCTCTTTCTCCACATCCTCTCTAGCACTTGCCTTTTCTGATTTTTGATAATGGCCATTCTAGTGAGTGTGAGATGATATCTGATTGTGGTTTTGATTTGCATTTCCCTGATATTCAGTGAAGTTGAGCATCTTTTCATATGACTTTTAGCCATTTGTATTTCCTCTTCTGAAAAGTGTCTGTTCATGTCCTTTGTCCATATTCTAATTGGGTTGTTGTCTTTTGTTGTTGAGTTCTAGAATATATTAATATATTCAGGATACTAAACATTCATCTGATGTGTATTTTCCAAATATTGCCTGCCACTGTGTAGTCTGCAATTGTTACTATTCTGTCAAATTTCTTTGATGCACAAAAGTGTGTAGTTTTGAGGAGATCCATTTATCTCTTTCTTTTTTCATTCTTTATGCTTTGAATGGAAGGTCTAGGAAACCACTTGTTATGACATGATTTATAATATGTTTCCCTATATTTTATTCTAAAAGTTTTATGTTCTTAAATATAACATTTAGGTATTTGATCTATTTTAAGTTAATTTTTGTATAGTGTGTGAGATATGAATCCTCTTTTGCATATGGATATCTACTTCTAAAAATGCCACTTTTAGAAGAGGGTACTCTGTCCCAGGTGGCTTGACTTGACTGCCTTATCAGAGATCAATTGTCCATAGATGAGAGTCTGTTTTTAACACTGAGTTCAATTCTATTGATCAGTATATCTATCTTTATGTCAGTACTATGCTGTTTTGACCACTTCATAATGTGATTTAATGGCAAATAGTCAGACTTTCCACTTTTATTTTTCTTTCTCAAGATATTTTTTTAGCTCCAGACATCCTGCCCTTTCAAATAAACTTGGTTATTGGTTTTTCTATTTCTCCAAAGTAAGCTTTTGGGATTTTAACTTTTATTGCACTGAATCTATAAATCAACTTGGGTAGAATTGACATCTTAACTATTTAGCCATCCAATCCATGAACACAGTATGTCCCCCCCCCCAATTATTTAGGCGTATTTTAGGAATTTCTTATACTTTTATGTGTATAAGTTATGCATCCTTAGATAAAATTATTCCTAAATATTTTATTCTTTTGGTTGCTATTGTAATACAATTTTTTCTTGATATCTTCCCCAGATGGATTATAATTAGTGTATAGATCACTACTGATTTTGGGTTTTGATATTATTCCCTGCCACTTTGCTGTATTTATTTTCTCTAGTAGCTTTGCTATGCACTTCTCAAGATTTTTTTATGTATAATATATCTGCAAACAGTGAGAGTTTTACTTCTTCCTTTCAAGTTTGGATGCCTTTAATTTCTTTTTCTTGTCTAATTTCTCTGGCTAGTACTTCCATCACAGTGTTGAATAACAATGGTGACAGTTGGGATCCTTGTCTTGTTTCTGGTCTTAGAAGGAAAGAGTTCCCTCTTTCACCATTGAAGATGATGATAGCTGTGGGTTTTTCATACATTCCCTTTGTCAAGTTGCAGAAATTCTCTTCTATTGCTGTCCTTTGAAGTGCTTACATCAGGAAAGAATACTGAATGTTGTCAAATGCCCTTTCAACATCAATTGGGATGATCCTGTGGTTTTTTTCACTTTTTATTATGTGTTACCTTAATTGATATGATGTATTACATTAATTGATTTTATTGTGTTGAACCAGCCTTGCATATCTGAATAAATCCCATTTGGTCACAGTGTATAATTCTTTCAATGTGCTGCTGGATTTGATTTGCAAGTATTCATTTGAGGATTTTTGCATTATATGTTTATTAAAGAGATTGGTCTGCAATTCTCTGGCAGAATATTTTGCCTGGCTTTGTTATCACGGTGATGTTGGCATCATAGAATGAATTAGGTAGCTGTCCCTCCTCTTCAGTTTTTTGAAGAGTTTGAGCAGGATTGATTCAGTTTTTTCTTGAATGCTTGGTAGAATTCACATGTGAAACCATCTGGTTCTGGACTTTTTTTGAGTGCAGCTTCTTGATGACCAATTCAATCTCTGTAATTGTGATTGATTTGATGAGGTCATCTCCTTCTTCTTGAGTCAATGTTGATTGTTCATGATTTTGTAAGAAGTTTTCAATTTCTTCTGTTTCCTGATTGATTAGCACGTGGTTGTTCATAGTATTTTCTCATTACCTCCTTTATTTCTGTGGGGTCCAGTGGTTACATCCTGTCTTCTATTTTTTATTTTATTTATTTTCATCCTCTTTTTTTTTTTGTCAGCCTAATTAAGGGACCACTGATTTTCTCAAAAAAACAACTTCTGATTTTTTTAATTTTCTCTATTGTTTTCATATTCTCACTTTCAATTATTTCTTCTCTAATCTTTGTTATTTATTACCCTTTGTTTTGAGGGGAGCTTGCTGTTCTTTTTCTAGTTCTTCCAAGGGCACACTTAATTCCTCATTTTTTGTTCTTGCTTCTTTTTAATATAGGCATTTAAGGCAAAAAAAAAAATTCCCTCTCAGCACTGCCTTGTCTTCATCCCATAAGTTTTGATTACTTAGGTTTTCTGTTTGATTGTTTGTTTTTTGTATGGACAGGCACTGGGAATTGAACCCAGGTCTCCAGCATAGCAGGTGAGAACTCTGCCACTGAGTCACCATTGCCCACTCCAACCCATAAGTTTTGATATCTTGTGTTTTCATTTTCATTTGCCTCAAGATATATACTGATTTTTCATGCAATTTCATCCTTGTCCCATTGGTTGCTTAAGAGTGTGTTGCTTTGCCTCCATGTATTTTTAAATTTTCTGTCCCTGTTTGTTATTGATTTCCAAATTCATTTCATTATTATTTCAGAAAGTATTTTGTATAATTCCAATCTTTTAAAATTTATTGTGTCTTTCTTTTATCCCAGCATCCAGTCTATTCTTGAGAATGAGCCATGAGCACTTGAGAAAAATCTGTATCCTGTTGTTGTAGAGTGTAATATTTTGTAGATGTCTGATAACTCTAGTTCATTGACTGTATTATTCAAAATCTTGTTTCATTATTGCTCCTCTGTCTACATGGTCTAGCTATTGATGAAATCAGGGAATTCCAACTATTATGGTAGAGGTATCAACTTCTGCCTTCAGTTTAGTCAGTGTTTGCCTCATATATTTTGGAGCACTCTGGCTCCACGCATAAGTATTTTTGATTGTTGTATTCTTGTTAAATTATTCCCTTTCTAAATACATAGTGTCTTTCTTTGTCTCTTTCAATTGTATTACATTTGAAGTCTCTTTCAATTGTATTACATTTGTTGTTAGATATTAGTATAGTTACCTGTTCTTTTCTGATTGTGATTTTTGTGAAATATCTTTTCCCAACATTTGACTTTCAACTATTATTGTCCTTGGGTCTAGAGTGAATTACCTGTAGACAGCATATTGATGGGTTCTATTTATTAATACATTCTTCCAATATATGTATTTTGATTTGGGGAATTTAATCCCTTAACATTCAATGCTATTAATACTGTAAAAGCAGCATTTTCTTCTATCATTTTGTCTTTTGGTTTTATTTGTCTTATATATATTTTTTCTTTGTACCTTCTTCAGTTCCTCAGGAAGTAAAGCATAGATTTCCCACATGACCTGGCAGGCCCACTGCCAAGTATATTCCCAGAATTGAAACCAGGGACTTAAACAATATTTGCACACCAATGTTCATAGCTTCTTATTCACAATTTCCATAAGATGGCAGCAGACTAAATGTATATCAACAGATGAATGGATAAGCAAAATGGTATGTGTGTATATTTTATACATTGTAATATTATCCAGCATAAAAAAGAATGACATTCTGATGCATACAACAACATGGTTGAGCCATGAAAACCTCTTATTAAATGGTAAACAAGACACAAAAGGAAAAATGTGTGATCATAGAATAAATAAATCAGAGTCAGATACTTGAATATAAGTTAACAGTAATCAGGTTGGAAGTAGAGAATGAGGAGATAATGTCTATTCAGAATAGAGCTTTTGTATATGGCAATGTAAGATTTTTTATAACGGATGGTGGTGATGGGAGCACACTATTTTGGATGTAATAAAAATAATTGAATTATATTTAAATGCATTTTAAGGGAAATTTTAGGTTGTATTAATATTACTATAGGAAAAATATTTAAAGCAAAGAAATAGATTTGTAGAACACAAACAGTGAACTCCAATGTACAATGTGTTTTATAGTTAATAATATACCTTTACTAATAAAATTCAATTGTAACAAAGATATCAAGCTAATGCTAAATGTTAATAGTATTGAAAATTTTCCTGTGAGTTGCAGTAGAAGGGGACTGTATATTTTCATGGTTTTTCTTTAAACCTACATCTTCTGTAACAAAAGTTACTGCACATAATATACTACCCATAAAAATCACATTAGATTTCTTACATTCTTAACCTCAATAGTGTATAGGAATGCTGTCCATACACCTCTCCATCCACTCACACTTTGTTGTACTTCTTAAAAATTAAATCTTAACATGCTGTACATCTGAAACAATAGATGTATCATTACTTTTCATGCATTTGCATTTTAGAACCTTTAACAAGTAAAATAAAATAATAATGATATTTATAATTTCTCGAATGGTTTCCTTTACAAGATATATTGATTTATTTATGTTTCTTCTCTCAACTGCCCAGTGCCCTTTCCCTTCAGTTTGGAGAACTCCCTTTAGCATTGCTTGTAGGGCAAGTCTAAGACTGATGAGTACACACTACTCTTTCTCAGCCGGAAAATTGTCAATCTCCCTTATTTTGGAACGAATATCATGCTGTATGAAATATTATTGGTTGACATATTTTTTCCAGCAAATTAAATGTTATGTCTACTGCCTTTTTGCCTCAATTGTTTCTGATGAGAAATCTGCACTTAACCTTATCGGGGGTCCATTGTACATACCACATCATTTTTTTTTCCCTTGTGATTTAAATTTTCTCCTTGTCCTTACTTTTTAAAATTTCCACTACAATGTTTATAGGCATTATTTTCCTAATGTGTTTATTCTGCTTAGATCCATTGGTGTTATTGAATATATATATTTAGATCTTTAATTAAAATTTGGAAATTTTCTGCAGTTATTTACTTGCATATTCTTTCTGTTCTTTTCTGTCTTTCTTCTCCTTCTTGGGCTTCCAACATTTGCATGTTCACATCCATGACGGTGAACCAGTGAACTCTTACAGACTGTTCCTTTTTTCATGCTTGTTACTCTCTGCTTCTCAGTCTATATCATTTCAATGGTCTCATCTTCAAGTTCACTGATTCTTTCTTCTGCTAGCTCTGGTCTGATTTATTTAAATCCTCTACAGAATTTTTCATTTCAGTTGTTATAGTCTTCAAAACCAGTTTATTAGAATAATTCTTTTTAAAAATATCTGTATCTTTATTGAGACTCTGATATTGTTCATTCATCATTTATCTTAAATACTTTATTTCTTTCTCACATTTTCCTTTAGCTTATTGAGCACATGATGATCAATGCTTAATGTGCTTGTGTGATGTATTGAAGTTCTGGTTTTCTTCATTGATTTTTTTCTGAAGTTCTTTCTTGTGCTTTTGGGTGGGCCATTATTTCCTGTATCATTTTTTGTCTTGTACTCTTTGGCTGCACACTGCACTTGATAATATTTGAAGGTGTGAATTCTGGAATTTACTTGATGAGCTGTGAGTTCTTTACATTTGAATTCACATAGAAAGAGATTTCCTTGAGTACAAGGAACCAACAAATCAAGTAAAGTAATGCAGAAAATAACCTTCACAGTTATTGAAAATTTGTTGTGTATTGTCTAGTGTCCTCCATCATAGCTTAGCCTTCTTAGTCATAAAATATATATAAGTGTTGGGTCCTTTATGTCTTTTTTAAGACTTCATGCTTTCTTGGCTTTATCCTTCTAAGCTCTATGAATACCCCTGTAGGGAATCCAAATGCTCCCTTTACTCTTTCTGAAATAAACTCCCTCCTTCACATCCCATTGCTTACTCTATCATATTTTTAATTCTGATAATATCTTTCCCATGGCTACTTTGCTTTAATTGTTTCTACCACTGCTATATCTTTCTACTAGCTGCTTCTTGCCTGCATGGTGAGTTCTGGAGGGTTAGCCAGAGATAAGTGTTCTGGCAATTCTTTCAGGTTGCTCCCAGCAGCTTGGCACTGACATAGAGACAACCAAGTTATACTGAGGTTACTCTGTTCAGAGCTGGGCCAAAGACCCACAATAGAAACAGAGGCTATCTTCATACTTCACCAAAGGAGTTTGCATGGGGAAGGCTAGAAACAGAAACTTGAGCTTCTCCTCCAATTTTTATGTGGTGTATTCTTCAATTGGAAGTCTTCCAATTACTGTATACTTTTAAATATTTTAAGATATTTTTAGGAATGTGTCACCACCAAATTTTTTCTAATTGTTCAGAGATTTTGTGGGAGAAGTATCCCTGGATTTTCTCATACAGACATTTTGGTTTAATATAATTATTTTTTTTCTGACATGATTCTCTCCAACATGACACAGTCATATCAAACACTACCAATGACTTGCTACATTAGTCAAAATAAATAAATTATATCATCAACATCAAGAATCTTGTTTTGGAGGGGGGGCCAAGATGGCGGCTTAGCAAGGTGAGCGTTTTAGTTCGTCCTCCAGAGCAACTACTAGATAACCAGAAACAATACAGAATAGCTCCCGGAACCACGATAGTGACCGAACACACAGCGCGCCCAGAACGGGAGCAGCTCAGACCGACGGCAACTCGCCGGATCTGTGAGTTCCCCAAAGCCGCGGCGCCCGGCGCTCCTCCCCCATAAGCGGCTTCGTGGAGAGAAAGGAAACAGTAGCAGGGACTGAATCCAACCAAGCGCCAATTGCGGCATTAATAAACAAATTCTGATTACGAAAAATAGCCCCCAGCTCACACGAAACCGGGCAAGTCAGAAGTCGCTTATTGGGCTAACCGAAAAAGCGGAAAGGGGACAACACGGGGGTTTTTGTGGTGGTTTCTACGGAGACTTGGCAGCCTCCAGATTCAGCAGTGGGACTTCTCGGGCTGCGGCTGCCCCACACACAGGCAGAAACAGACTGCTCTCAGAGCTGTCTCCCACATGCGCCTTCCCCAGGGGAGGGGTGAAGCCCAACTTAGGTGGAATCCCTCTCTCAAAGAACACAGACTCCAGGGCTTGGCAAATTGAAGCCATTGGAACCAGCCTACAACCTCTCCTCTGTCTCGACCACGCCCCCAGCAGGGAGAGCCTTCCAAAATTAAAGGAGACACGACATCTTTTGCTGGTGGGACCCGCAGGCAGACGAGCGCCACCTACTGGGCACGATAAGAAAGGCAGAGGCCAAAGACTTCGCAGGAAAGTCTTTCAACCTGCCGGGTCTCACCCTCAGGGAAAACTGACGCAGGTGACTCCTTCCCCCTGGTAGGAGGCCAGCTTAGTCCGGGAAAATCCAGCTGGTGCCAGTAATACCTATGTAGACCCTCCTAAGGGTGGGGAGGGAAAAGGCACCTTACAAACATGACAAGAAACAAGAAAACAAGAAC
>PVIY010025050.1:0-37172 GCA_004026745.1 Myrmecophaga tridactyla
AGTTATAGACCACTTTTCTCAACCTTAGTACCACTGAATTTCTTGTTTATTTATTTATTTTGGTACCACTGCATTTTGAACGGGACAATTGTCTGCTGTGGGGGCTGCCCTGTACATTAGTCAGACTTCTGTAGCATCCCTGGCTTCTATCCACTAGATGCCAGTAATAAAACCTACACTTCTTGGTTATGATAAAAAAAAATTGGGTTATGACCAAAATGTTTCCAGATATTGCCAAACGTCCCCTGTGGACAAAATCACCCCTGTTGAGAACCACTGTTGTAGAAAGACCCTATTCTGTAGTCAGGCGGACCTGAACTCAAATCTCAACTCCACTACTTCCTGGCTGTGGCATTGTAGACAAAGACCCTCAGCTTGTGATGCTGAAACTTTCCAGCGCATCACAATCATCTGGAGGCTTGTTAGAACACTGGGCCTCACCCCCTGGAGCTTTTGGTGCAGCTGTTCTAGGTAGGACCTGAGGATGTGCATTTTAAACAAGTTCCCATAGAGGCTGATACTGCTTTCTGGGGACCACACTCTGAAGACTGCTACTCTGCCCCTATCCTAGCTAAGCTTCAGCATCCTCATCAGAACAAAGCCTCCCCTTGTTGGCTTGTTCTGCAGATTACGAGCAATAATATCTGTAACATACTTAGCATCGGGCCTAGACCATGGGGGGTATAAATAAATGGTAGCTCATAAAATCCCCTTAAAGGAGGGTTGGTCTTTGACAAGAACTGTGAGGATTAAAAATGCGTATGGATATATTCACAGCAGCACACAAATGTTCCCGTTTTTAAGAAAGAGATTCAATGGCTTTTTAACAACAAAGTATGCGTGCTAATTAATAAATCTCTCTCCATGGGATCAGTTCCCTGCAGTAATGGAAGATAAATGATAGAAGCCCGCATTGTACCTTAGATCCTGGAATTCTAAAATTCATATTCCCGTATACATGTTCATTAATAAGATCCAGCATTAATTCTGTTACTAATGTCCAAAATAAGGAGTGTCTGTGGATATTGTTGCCTAAACTCCCTTTGATAGCCTCTCCCCATCTGGAAGGGCATTAGCATTTATTGAGCATCTACTATGTGCCAGGCAATATGCTAGATTATATATGTGTGTGTGTGTGTATATACATATACGTACATTTATTCCTCAAACTACTATAGATAGTCTTAATCTGTTTGTCATATTAAGAAACTAGGGCTCAGAGAAAGGCTAAATAATTTGCTCGGTGCTCCAGCTAGCAAATGCAGTGCTGGAATTTTACATCTGCTCGGTGCCCTCCAGCTCCTACGCTCTGCCCACTGCTCTCCAATGCTAGTGCGATATCAGGAGGCTCAGATAAACACCTTGCTGTTTGGAATTCTTTTGGCCCACTGCTTTGAAACTGTTCACATGCCTGTTTCTCTCACTGGAATTTTAGCTCCTTTTTCTGAGAGCAATGAGTTTGTTTTCTTCTCTGTAATCTTCAAGCTGAGCCGAGAATGGTGAATTGCATATGATTGGCACACAGTGCTGGTAGGGTAAATGGATGAGAAAATGACTGTCTCAAATCAGTCAGTCAAGAGACTTGTTGAAACAACATCAGATTGGATGCTAAGAATTCTGGATCTGGTCTAAATTTGCCAAAGGTTTATTGTGTGCCTTAGCAAAGTCACTTTTCCCTCCCCCCAAAACATTTTCTTTGGAATATCCGTGTCCTGCAAAACGTGAATAGGCATGCTGTCAGGATAGTTCTGTGATCAAATTAGCTGGGAAAATCCTAAATGTTTTATCCTTCTCCTGGAAATCCATGAGCATATATATAGTTATAAAAAGTCCTATGGGAAAAAACCAAAACCAAATGAAAACAAAACAAAAAACCTTTTAACTGTGTTTAATCCAGCTGTTCTCAGCCGCAGGTAGGAGATGCTTTACTCCACTGCCCCCTTGCCCTCTTTTTGGTTATTTGTTTGTTTTTAACAGAGGAGGGTGTTCTAGTTTGCTAGCTGCCAGAATGCAACACACCAGAGACGGATTGGCTTTTAATAAAAGGGGATTTATTTTGTTAGTTCTTCAGAGGAAAGGCAGCTAACTTTCCACTGAGGTTCTTTCTTATGTGGAAGGCACAGGATGGTCTCTGCTGGTCTTCTCTCCAGGCCCCTGGGTTCCAACAACTTTCGCCGGGGTAACTTCTTTCTGCATCTCCAAAGGCCTGGGCTGAGCTGCTAGTGCTGAGATGAGGAATGCTGAGCTGCTTGGGCTGGGCTACATTGAGCTCTCTCATTTAAGCACAAGCCAATTAAGTCAAACATCCTTCATTGCAGCAGACACGCCTCCTAGCTGACTGCAGATGTAATTAGGTAGGGTTGGCTTATGTCCACAGCAACAAGACTAGGTATGCTCACCTGGCCAAGTTGACAACAGGATCTAACTAACACAGAGGGAATTGAGGTTTAAGACAGATTGAAAAGCCTCTACCAGGCACATAACCAATAATTGGCAGAGAAAAGTTCAAACTCAAGCCTGCCTGTCTTGGAAACTCAAAATCCTTTCAATTGCCATTTAGTATCCGATTTGTATGCATCCAATTCAAATGCTTATCCTGTGGAAAATCAGAAGGGGCAAGGCAGGGAAAAATAAGTGGATATTAATGATAACTAACGTTTATTGAGCATATAGTATGTTCCTCACACTGTTCTATGTGCTTTAATGGCATTAAATTCTGAAATTCACAAATACTGGGTGAGGACGGCACTATTATTATGTCACCTTTATAGGTGAGGAAACTGAAGCACAGAGGTGTTAAATAACTTGCTCAAGATCACACACAAGGCTAAGAAATAACAGAATCAAGATTTGAATCCAGACCTTTCTGCTTCCAGGGCTGTACCAACCTATCCCTGCATATCTTCATACGGAACTGCTCTGGCAGGATATGGTGTTTCTTAAAAGTACCAGGTGAGGTGCAAAGGGGCAGCTCCAAATAGGCCAGAACTTTCTATGGAAGGAAGGAGGTCTTCCTACCTCTATTTTTCAGATACAGACAGAACAGGGCTCTTTTCTAAAGAAACGGTTTGTTTCTCTTCTAGTTCTTATCATATTTAAGACAATGACTTGTTCATTTGCAAGGTCCTAGAAGGAAGAATTTATGTATTCAGCTCTGTATTTCCTCTCCTCAGTATGGTGCCTGGCATACGGAATACACTTGCAGTTTTCAATTCATTGGAGACCAATGAACTTCACCTACCAGCAGCAGTGGGGATGTTATCTGGGACCTAAATGGCATGTAAATGGTCATGATTCTGGGTCCTTTCTGTGCTCTCAGAAGAATCAGATTCTTCTGCTGATTAAAAAGCCCAACCTCCCCCTTCCCCCAACCCTGCTTTCCACTGCCACCCCCCACCCCTTCAGCTAAACCATGTTCCTCTAAATTGATTTGCATTTTCTTAATCACTGGGGTTACTTTACCCTGACCCTGATGTTTTGGACTCTTCAGGGTCATCAACAGAATAATTTTTTATTCTGGAAGAGACAGAATTTAAGGGGAAGGATCATAAAATCCTTACAGACTCCCCAAGAGCCTGAGGGACTCTTGAAAATGATTTGTCCCAACCTGGGATAAGACTGAAGCCCAGTGAGGTAAAGATTGGCTGATATTTATGCAGAGCTGAAAGGAGAATATAGTTTTCTTGGTTCTCAGAGTTACATTCTTCCACTCTTCTGTGTTCTTTCTGTCACAGTCAGAAAGATAACTGGCAAAGTGGCTTGACATGTGTGAAAAGGGCTTAGGTCAACCAGAAAGGACTAATGTAAGGGCTCATGAATAATGGTCACACTTTTGAAAGAAGATGAGAAATATGGATTTCAACCCAACAGTGTCCACTTAGTTTTCTAAAACTTGGGATCCTCAAAGAACACGGCTCAAATTCCTGTTGGTTCACTAATGGGTTAGACTTTATTATTTATGGGATTGAACCTGAACCATTATTTATGCATGCGCATCTAGTATCTGCCGAATCAGAGCTAAGCTTTTAAAAAATACATAATCTCATTTAATCCTCACTCCAGCTCTGAAGGAGAGATACCATTATCCTCATTTTTCAAATGGAGGAACTAGCACCCATAGTAACTCTCTGACTTTGCCAAGGTCACAAGTTAACAAGGTCAAATCCTGGAGTCTATCCCAGATCTGCTCATGTGCTTGTTTCCATACCTTTTTTTTTTCCTGAGGAACCTGTGATAAAATAGCAGTTTAAAGATACCTGCTGCCTTCATTTTCAAGTCTTCAAACTTATAAAGTTTTCAAGGTTACACAGTAACTCTCTAGCCTCTCTCCCCGGAGGGTCTTGAGCTTGATAACCGTAAGTTAGAGTTTGTTTGAACAATCCATTAACGTTGAGAAAATTACCTTCTCATTATGAAGCACTCTGTGTCACTTTAATACTAATTACTCTAACCATATTTATTGAGGATTAATGACTGAGCAATATTTTATTAATAACCAACTGGCATTTATTATTGCATAAATAATAAATAGACAGTGCCTCATTAAATATAAATGCATTGCTTTTTTTTTTTAATTTGGGCACCTTCATTGAAAGTGTTGCCAAATATTTTTGCATTGATTAGAACTTTCATTAAAATGGTTGGCTACTCTTGCTTTTGTGCCCCCTCCCACGCCCTATTCCCTCCCCCAAAAAAGAGACCCTGACAATTCCTGTACAATAGGTAGGCTTTGGGATTATTCATCACCCTGTTAGGAGAAGCCCCTTTAACAATGCATAGCTGCTGTGAATTCTGGTTGCCATGAGAACCTTAACTTTTTGCTCTTCTTTTACTTGGTTATATTTACATTCATAATCTTTACCCGGTGTTAGGAGGCTCCTGCATTTAAAAGCTGGAATTCTCTCTAAGTATCTCATCTGAAATCATGGACTTCTTGGAACAGAGCTGGAAAATACTGTGGAAATGGTCTTGTGTCTCTCATTTATAGCTGAGGAAACTGAGGCCCAGAAAGGGGAAACAGCTTACTCAACTTCGCACAGTTATCAGAAACTTGGTGTCTTAGTTTGACAGGCTGTTGTGATAAAATACCACACAGTGGGCTGGCTTGACAATGTGAATTTATTGGCTTGGGAAGCTAGAAGTCTAAAATTAAGGTGTTGGCGAGGCCATTCTTTCTTCCCATGCATGCAGCTTTCTGGTGCTAGCTTGCCTCAATCTTGGGGTTCCTTGGCTTGCTTCTCTGCCTCATGTTACGCAGAGATCATTTTCTCCTTGTGCTGCTTGTTTGGTTGCTGCTGATTTCCAGCTTCTGGCTCATCCTTGTGGCATTCTGTTACTTATCTTTAAAAGACCTCCGTGATAGGGATTAAGACCTACCCTAACTCAGTTGGGTCACACTTTACCTAAAAATAACATCTTCCAAAGGTCCTAATCACAATGGATTTATACTCACAGGGATGCAGATCAAGAACACAGGTCTTAAAAAAAAACATAAAAAAAAACATAAAAAAGAACACAGGTCTTCTGCTGGGGTACATGATTCAGTTTTCCACAGTATTTAGGTTTGCTAGAGCTGCCAGAATGCAATATACTAGAAATGGATTTGCTTTTATAAAGGGGATTTATTAAGTTACGAGTTACAATTCTAAGGCCATGAAAATGTCCAAAGTAGGGCAATAACAGAAGGATGCTTTGGCTTAAGAAAGGCTGATCGAGTCCAGGGTTTCTCTGTCATATGGGAAGGTATACGGCGATACATGCTGTCCTTCTCTCCTGGTTTCTTGGTTTCAAACAGTTCTCTCAGCATCAACAAGAGTCTGTGTTTGAGCTTTCTTGAAAATGTTCTCCTTTTAAAGGAAGCCAGTGAGATAATTAAGACCCACCTTGAATAGATGGAGTCACATCTCCATGAAAGCAACCTAATCAAAAGGTCCCACCCACAATAGGCCTGCCCCACAAGAGTGGATTACAAGAACATGACTCTTCTGAGATACACAAGTTTCTAACCAGCACACACAGTGTTCTTCCCATTGTCCCACTTTGCTCGGCTCCAGCACTTCTGCGGATAGACTCTCCCCATGCCAAGGACCTCAGCCATCTGTCTTTCTCTTCTGAGTCTAGGTCAGGACTTCTAAAAGTGTTCTTTTTTTTTAGTCATGCAACGATCCAAATATCCTAAGGCTGCCTTACCTTCTTGACAGTTAAATTTAAATTTTACCCACTGAACCCGCTTCCCTTCCAAGAATTCTGCCACCTCTCAGAGTTGTCCCCACTCCCCCAAATCTCCAGGAGTGTCCATGGAGTGTTCACCTTTAGTCTATTTGCTACACATCCCATCTGCTCCTCTTCCTCTCTTTCTCACACTCGTTATTGGGATGTTCTCCAGCCTTGAACTTTCAGGGTAGAGACAACTCTGAGAAGTGATAGAATTCTTGAGGGGAAGAGGGTTCAGCAAGTATAATCTAAATTTAACAGTTAAGAAGATGAGGCAACCTTAGGATATGTGGGTTGTTTCATGACTAAAAATAAGAAGAACCTCTTTTATTGCCACCATAGTTGTGTCTACATGAGAAGGCCAGAGTTGCTCACTCCTATGGACTTGATCCTGGAGAGGCTAGAGTAGGCCAGGCTCTCTAAAGGGGTGAGGACCTGTTTCCCTGCTCCTAGCAGTATCTGGCGCATCTGGGCTCCACTGCCACTTAGCCTGGGCTCCAAGCCCCCCAGTCTTTTATGAAAACAATGCCCCAGCTTCTGGCCTCACGTCTCTGCCAATATGAGCTCCATCCCAGACTGGACATTAGGTGGGGAACAGATGCCATCCTCTCCATTTTTTTTTGTCCTCCTCTTTATCCACAGCCTATATTCTTCCTCTTTAAAACAAAAGATAAAAGTCCTCATACATGTAAATAGATGGCCAGTTCATCAATTCTGCATCTCAGTTTTGTCTCAGTTAGGACAGCTTGCCATATATCTACTTTGATCCTTCTTGTCCTGAGCCTTTTGCTGCCAATTTTCCCCTAAGAATCAGAGACCCCACAAGCTCAGTGGTAACTACAATTGGTTCACACCTAGAAGTAAGGCAAGCATTCTACTGTAGTTGGCTTGCCCACGGTTCCCAACTGATGGTGATTTTATTTTTTTAAGGAGATTGCTTTGTTTCTTATTTTTATTATTTATATTTTATATCTTCAGCACTTAGCACAGGTTAAATACTGGTTAAATGTTGTTGAATAAATGACTATAAAAACCTGACTGTTTCTACTGAGGTTGGGACTATAGGAACCAGTCCAGCCAAGCTTTCTCTGACCTAAGGAATGTGTTAAGCCTTTGAATAAGAGTCTAGTCCTATTTTCAACTTGAGCCAGCACAATGAGCTCTAAAACATGACATTTGCATCTGTTTCACTAAGACTCTTGTACTCTACTCCATCCCCCCCAAATCCTGTAACAATAGAAGTCCTTATTCCACTAAAACTGTGTCATTTCTTTAGCGTTTTGAGGGTTAGAATCTAGGACAAGACTATCAGCTAAATGCAGCGGGTACCAGTATACTGACTATATCTCTTATCAGATATTCAAGAATGCGGCAAGAAATGTCACAGAGAGCTTTCGACAAAAATATTTAATTAATAGCAACAGCTACAGAAATGAATAACAGCATCCAGGCAATTATAGTGTTCAATAAAGCAGCTCTCCGAGGATGGGGAGGCAGCAGCTTACTGACTGATGGCCTGCATTTAAATATGTTATCTGCTCATTGGGAAAAAAAAAAGACTCTGGTGGGTCTCTCCTTTCCAGGATGTGGGGATGTGGCCAGGCAGTAGTAGTGTTTTCTGTTTGTTTGTTTGTTTTTTTAAGAGTAACAGATTGAATTATCTAGTAAAGTGCCCAAGGATGTCTGGGCTTCTCTGAATTATCCACCAATTCCTGCATTGTAGTAAAAAATATTGGGAGCCACTGGAGGGATACCCCAAAAGCACCCTGAGTGTCTTATATTTCAGGACAAGAGTCTTCATGCATGGACCCAATAGGAGAAGTTTGGGCTTTTAAGTTCCCAATTCTGACTCTGTTACCTTGGATAAGTTACTTCACTTCCCCAAACTCAGGTTTTTCTTGCTTGCTAAAAGGTACTCTGTGACACAGCCAGCAGTATGTTTGTGATGATAAAAGAAGATAACATATGTTCCTGCCATAAGGTAGGCGTTCCATGTGGAGTATTCCCTTCCATCCTAGGGAACCAGCTGCAGCAGAGTTAGGGAGTTTGAATTTGATTTCCTGGCTACTGAGGGGGCCATGGTAAGAGCGTGGACCCAGCTGGGTATAATGAGAGAAAGGTCAGTTTATCAGAGAAAGACAGCACCTAGAAATATCACAGAATGCCACCAGAAGTATCCAAATCGAGTGTAAAAATTCCATGTAAAATGTAGAGTTGCATTATCGTAAGGCTAACAAAATGACCAGGATATGTCCCCTACAGAGGGCAAGAACCAATTGCCAATCATCTTATTTCTTAATTCTTATCCCAATGGAACGGAGCATTGCAGGATGTTACTCTAAAAGGAACATGCTGGGTGCACAGGTAATTCAGTGGTTAGAATGCCCACCTTTCATGTGGGAGACCCGGGTCCTGGACCATGCACCCAAAAAATAAAAAGATAAGAAATAAAAGGAACATGTAACTGGTGGGAGTCCTAGAATGTAACTGGTACCAGGAGATGGTGGGGACCTAGCTCTGAGACTTTATTTCAAATGCACTGGGAGAGCAGTGAGTTTCTCAAGGTAAGCACATACCCCCAGAATAGCCAGAGATGCTTTTCACACTGAAGCATAATCATTCATGTCTGTTATATGCTGAGTTGTGAATTCCTTTCTATTCATTCGACCAATAATTGAGAAAATTATTATGTGCCAAGCATATATTAGATTCTAAAGATATAGTGGAGAACAAGTCATGGCTTAGTGGGGATGACAGACATTAAACAACAAAATTATACAAATCTTTAAATGCATTATAAGAGCCATGAAGGAAAAGTCAAGAGCTAGAGCATATATAACAGGGCAAGGGCTGAGTCTTGAATCTAGATCAGTCTCCATGACCTTCTAGAACACTGACTTGTATTTACTAAGTGCTTAGTGAGTTCTTGTTGGCTTGAAGCACCCCACGTGCTCAGAGAACTATGTATTCTCTTACAGATGCAATTCTAACAGGTATTTGAGTAATGACCCAACTCTGATTTTAAACAGGATATTACAAAGAGATCAGGAAGGGCTTGCTGAATATAAGTGCTATACTCTAGCAGCAGGAAGAAGCATCTGTCTAACGTCAATTTGGCAATGAAGGAATTGACAGAAAAAGTATTAAAGCAGACATAGGACTTATGAGCATAGTAGGGTGGGGCCACATAGCATATCAAACATGCCCACATGCTATGGTGGTCCCTTAGTGCCTCTTCTGGAATACAGCAAACCCACCAACTTAAGCTACTTGGGTTGATCAGAAAGAAAATGAAAATAAATGCAATAAGTTTGGGTTCTATTCCCGTCGTTGCTACTTACTTCTCATATGACTTGGCATAAGACACTCTACTTCCCTGAACCTCGGTTTCTGCAGCTGTGGGGAAAAACTTCATAATTGCAACAAAAGGTGTGGTGAGGGATAAATGAATATATTAAAGTTCAATAAAGTTTAAGTTACATATCTCCATTCCGGATCTTTCCTATAATCTTCAAATTTTGACTTCAACCTGCCTTCTTGCATTTCCACATTTATGTTTCCAAATATCTCACATTAGCATGTTCAAAACAGATTTCTGAGTTTCAACCCATGCTATAATCTGCTTTAATTCTTTAATGATTCTTCTCTATCCCTCACCCTCACATCCAATCTATAGCTGCTCCAAGCTACTATCTTGAATCTAGGTTAGTTTTCCCATTTCCTTTGTCTCCACATCAATTTGAACCATCTTTGTCTCCTCTGGACTGTTGAACTGACACCTAAATGGTCTCTCTGTTTCCATGCTCATACTCCCCACCCACTTTCTCCTTCATGGTCAAAATGATCTCTTTAAAACGTAAGTCAGATTTCCTCACTTCCCTGCTCAAAACCCTCTGATCACTTTCCATTAGACTGCATAGAAAATCTAAATTCCTTCCCAAGGATGATAAGGGGCCAGCTCCCTCTTGCCCTAATTCCTTCTCCCTCCCTACATTCACCAGCTCCAGCCACTCTGACCTCCTTCTAGCAACTTCCACTTGCCCACTCATACCTACCGCAAGGTATTTGCATCTTCAAAACCAAGCTGTGCTCCCTTCTAGGATAGGTTAGAGCAGGGCCCTGAGTAGGAGACTCCATCAGAAGGAGCTTGTCTTCATCTTGAAGACCACAGCTCTCCTTATAAGGGAAACTATTCTGGGGCAAATAATTAAAACTCACGTGCTTGTTCTTATGCCCCTCCTCTGGGCCAGACAGGGAGCAAAATATTCTCGTCATTATCACTGAGTAGTGAAATTATACTTCCTGTTTCATCTTTATCTGCGCAGACTAAATTATTTTTCAATGATTTTGTATTTTTTTCAACATAAACTTTATTTAAATATTGCACATACATACAGAAGGGTGCACAAATCCTATGTATAGAACTTGATGAGTTTTCTCGAATGGGCACACCCAGGTAACCAGCATCCAGATTAAGAAATAGAGCATGACCGGCACCCCCAAAATAAGCCCGTCTCCTGCACCCTACACCCCAGGAAGACAACCACCATGCTGTCTTGTAACAGTATAGAAGACATTTGTCTTTTTTTGAACATTATATGAATGACACCATCTGATATGTACTCTTTTGGTGTCTCGCCTCTGTAATGCAATGTTATTGTATTACTCTTATAATTAGGGGATGGGGGGAGCTATTTCTATCCTATAATAGAGACAGTGCTCAAGCTCAGGGAGATTGAGCTGAGTGCTCGTGCATCCTCATTTCATGTCATTTGCTCCAGTATCTGCAGTTCTTTCTGCCTGGAATGTCCTTTCCCAACTTTACCTTCTAAACTCTTGGGCATCCTAGGCTCTCTTCTGACCTCGGCTCATCTAGAGAGTCTCTTGTAGCCTGGATAGTCGGGTTATGTAGTTCTCTTCTTGGAGCCTCCCTCCCAAAGTCCCTGTGCTTTCACTATCACAGCACTGGTTTCACTGTGGTGACCCTGTCTGTTTATGAATCCATCTTGCCCATGATGGATTCCTTAGACACAGATATATTTCATTCTGTATCCTCAGCACAAAGCCTGAAAAGGGAAGTAGACTAATAATTGCTTTACCTTCACTCCTTGAATTAAAACAAGGTACCAAAAAACAAAAAACAAAACAAGGTACTACATAAGCCGATGAGAAGTTGACTCAAACATTAGTTTGCCTGGGAAAGTTACTGATTGTCAATATTTTAGCAAATTATTCAAGACTCATTGAAGGTAAATTTAGTGCTTCATTAATAGCTTCTGCTTATGTTATTTTTCCCCTGGCTAGCAGAACTGAAGATGGATTAGTTAATCAATTTTACAGATTGTTATTCTATTGTATGTGCCCCAAGCACTGCATTAGGCATCAGGAAGTTAAGGTAAAGACTGACAGAAAAAAGTACAGAAAAGTAACAAAACGTGCTTTGCAAGGTTGTTGTAAGAATTGAATAGGACACCATATAGAGAAGGGTTGTGGCTATATCAGATATTCAGCTGATGCTACTTCTCCCCTTCTAGCAGGTATGGTCTGGAAGAGTGCTGTGAATCTGGTGCCCACAGAGCCTGGGGTGAGCCTAGGTGCGTGTTTGAGCACCCTAAATCACAATGTGTATGCCCAGTATGAATGACAGGCCTTCTCAGCTGTCTCTCTGATTGGCGTTCCTTCTGGGATTGTCTTGCTAGAGACTGGGCAGCCTGGTGCTCTATTTCTGGACCCCTCCCCTTGGGGCTGATCATAGGGGTCCCCAAACTGCTGCCTACTATTTCCCATATACTACTGCCTTCACTCCTGGTGCTGTGTCCCCATCATCTGTATCTGGACCTCTGTGGAAAGGCATGGGATCTTGAGGACAGAGCGTGCATTTCATACTCTGAAAAGACCTATGTTAGTATTATTAAGACCTAAGTTAGAGGTCTTCTGCCTCTTAATGGCTGGATAGATTACCTTCTCTGAGCTAAGTTTCCTCATTTGTAAACCAATATCATGGTATCTTTCTCACAGGTTTGTTGTGAAGATAGAAATAATATCCATAAAACATTTAAAATAGAACATGCAAAGGGCCTAATAAATGGATGTCATATGCTCCAGGGGAAATGAAGCAAAATTGGTCATGGTAATGAGCATGGGATTTGGAGTGAGACATATGTGGATTTGAATTCCATTTTTGTCATTTGCTGGCTGCGTGATCTTGTGTATGTAACTTATCCTATCTAAGCCTATCATAAGGTTGTAATGCAAAATGAGATAACATGCATATGAAATTTTATACATAGAGAAAGTTTATAATGTATGCTGTTAAAAAATGCTCTTATAATAATAAGAGTTTACCAAGTGCTATTATAACATCATCATAGACATCTCCATTGTCATCATCATCATCATCATTTGAGGTTTGGATGAAGCCCCAACTTGCTACCAGCCTCAGACACCAGCTCCTAGAAGTGGATGAACTGGCCTCTGCCATCTCACTATTTTCTCATTCCTGGCCTTGGCTTCTTCTGGTCTGTCCTGCCTCTCTCAATAACTTCCCAGGATGTCTTACACATGGCTTGCCTGAGTTATGACAGTTGGGACTGCAAATAATAAATACAGGTCCTGACACATCATGGAGAAATGGCTTATCATTTGTCGCATACCCACCAATACTTTGAATTTTTCAGGGGCAAGAAAGTAAAAGAGGAGGGTGTAAGTTACAATGCAAAGTCCCAGAAATTAATGAGGTAATGGGTGAGTGCATTTCCATCCAAATGATCTGAGGTCATGTTCCCGAGAAGGAACAACAAAGAGGAATAGCTGATTGAACAAGCTCAAAGTGGAAATCAAGCAAACAGGCTGAATACATTACTGTCCAGTCGAGTCGTCTCTGTGGCAATTACTTCTCTGAACCTCCAGTCCCCTGTGCCTCACGTGTGAGCTACAGATGCGCATAGAGCAGCCCAAGTTTGACATCTCGATGTTGTCTTCCCATGTTAAAAATGAGCATCTGCTTCAAGTTGCATAGATGTCATAATGGTTGTATCAAAACATTTCTGCTCAAAGAAATGGGGTATGAAGAAAGTCAGAGGTGAGGGCGTCATGGTAGTAGAAGGAAAGTGACTCAAGGGGTCGAGACATGGGCTTGTTGTCCTGGCTTCATACTTGACTAGCTATGTGGCCAAGGGCAGGATGCTCGACTTCCCTGAATCAAAAGAAAAACAGGTTTAATCATCTCTACTTATTTGTTTGTTTTGTCATTTGTGTCTCATATGGTTGTGAAAATAGAGACTAAAGTGCTCCCTGTTAATCATAAAGTGAATAAGGTAAATTGGGGGGATGCCATCGGCATGCAAGAGAAAGAGGCAGGGATAAGATGAAACTTACATGTCAGGTGCTGTTCCAAGCACTTTGCTAATATTAACTCATCTAATCCTCGTGTCTGCTCTGTAGGGTGCCAGTAGCTTGGTAAGGTGTCTGTTTTAAACCCTGGGAAGTGAAGGCACAGAGAAGTTAAGTAACTCTCCCTAGGATACACAGCTAGTTAGGGGTACAGGTAAGATTTAGAGGAGGACCATCTGATCTATGTTTTCGTCTCTGTGCTGGACTGCCTCTCCCCACAGCTGGGAGGCTATGCACATCAGATCACCTCTGAGGATGCTTCTGTGTGTTGAGGAAACCAGGCTGTTGAGAAATGTGGAGACAAACGAGCCTAGAACAAAGGCTATCGAGATCTGACCTCAGATGTGGGCATGCTCTGCTTCTCAGCTGCCTGGAAGCAGAGAGTCAGAAAGCCTGGTGATTCTAAAAGGTTGTTTGTATTTAAGTTTTTGAAGAGACTCCAGAGTATCTTGGCTAGTAAGCATTTGGAAATTTTGCTAATACTGGCTGCCTCAGGTCCCTAGCTCCCTCTCTCTCTCAGTCCCCCTCCTTACCCCAAGTTTTCCACCAGGACACCTGTGGAGTCTAATAGCCCATTTCAGCACTGTGCTGTGCTTAAATTGCAATTGGAGGAGGCTGTTGCCCAGAGGATTCTGTGTCATTGGAGGCCAAGAAAGAATGTGTGGAGAAAATGAGCATGGTGAAGGGAACCTGTCCCTAGTTCAGTGTAAGGGGGCTTCTCCCAAGGGGAAATAACTGAAGTTTCTTGGATACCTACTATATGCTGGGAATTTTAAATACATGATCGTCTGTAATCCTCAAAGCCTCCCTATGAGATGCTTTTCATTTTTCCCATTTAATAGATGAGGAAATGAAGCTCAGAGAAGTTAAGTAATTTGCTCAAGGTGACACAGCCTAGAGTGAGTGGGGAGATAGATGGAACCTAGGTTTGTGTGATTGCAAATGCCTTCTGTGTTCTGCTCTGGCATCCTGCCTCTCCAACTGGTAATGACAGGGCTCTTCTTCCCTAGAAAGCTCAATCTGCATGGACAAACAAACTTTGGGTTTCCCTCCACTCTGCCTGAAAAGCTGTAATAGACCAATTGCCTCATGCAGTTCATGCTGATATGACTCTTTCCAAAGTTTTATCCTGGGCACGGTAAGTCTTCTAAATACTCGCCTGGCTCCAAGCTCAGTAGGACAATCTGTCAGTTCTACTCTCAGATTATCTACATCATTACAATCACAGGAAAGAGAGGATAAAAGATTCCAGCCCACCAGATACTCTGGGTGTGTAATTGCATCCCAGCATATCGCCATCTTTGTTCTTGTGATTTTTCTTCATTAGTAACTTCAATGTTTTTCTGTACAGAAATTACTCCTGCTTTGGAGGAACCCCCTCACAGCACTCCCCATCCCTTCTTCCAACTCTTTCACCAGCACATTAAAACTTCTGAGCACCCGCAGAGGGAGGCAGGTATCTCAGATTAAGTGGTAATTAGTACAGCCTCACTGAAAAATTGAGTTGGGGGAGGCATGTTAAATCACATCCCCATGGAAGGCATGTTCAGTTCCCAACCTCTGGTCCATTTGTGAGCAGGACCTTCACAGATGTTATTATTGAAGGTGTGTCCAAAACAAATGAGGGTAGGCTTTAATTTAATATGGCTGAACTCTTTATTAAAAAAGGAAATTGGACTTGGAAACCAGTCACCAGGAGGAAACAAAAGTCAGAAGTCAGTAAATCCAGAAGAGAAATGAGAACATTACCATGTGATAGGAAAGCCAAGGAACCCAAGGATTTTTGACCAGCCCAAATGCTAGTGATCTTGGGAGGAAGCAAGCATTCCAGCCTCTGAAACTGCAAGCCTATAAATTCCTGTGTTAAGCCTACCTATTGTGTGGTATTTGTCATAGCATTCTGGAAAACTAAGACAGGTGGGAAAGAAGAAGCCATCATTTTTTTCTGCACTGCACACCCTTAACACTTGTTTGGAAGTTTCTTAAGGCACTTAGCACATTCTGCCAGGTATGGTTCACTCATTTGTACATTTGCTCATCCATGCATTGATTCAGAAAGGTTTCCCAGAATGATAGAAGGGGCGTGTGCTTTGATTTTAGACATTTCCATTGGAATCCTGGTGTTCTCAGTTCTCCTGTTTGACTGGCCTTTTGCACTTGGACAGTGGACTTCGCCTTTCTGAGCCCCAGCTTCCTTGTCTCTCATGAGGAAACCAATACCATCTTCATACTGTTATGGTGGGAGGTTGAATGAGATCATGTCAGGAAAATATATTATATAAAAGATTTTCAAAATGCAACTGTGAATTAAAAAAAAAAAACAACTCAACTGTGAATTACCATTATAGAAATTATAATCTACATATGTCTATGTAGGTGGGTAGAATTGTCTGCTGGAGGGACTGATGCTGGACAGGGAACTAGAGTTCCCGTTATTCTATCAAAGGAACTGACTTATTCTTTGTGGTTCGTAGAACCATGGCCAGTAGAAGGAAGCTCCAGACCTTAGTTCAATTTGGAAAATATTTTTAGAACAATCAGAGTCATCCAATGAAAACAATGAAGAAGGGTTAGTATACAGGTCCTGGCGTCAGGAGTCTTGTTGTGGAATCTCAGTTCTGCTACTTAAAAGCTGAGTAACTTTGAACAATGCATTTAAACTCTCTGACCTCAATATTATTCTCTATGAGTTAGGGATAAGAGTGACTCAATTTATCTGTTTTTTTTTTTTGAAGATTAAATGAGATAATGCATGTAAAGCACTTAGCCCCATACTCAGCATGTGGTAAATCTTCAATAAATGATAGTTGTAAATGAACAGTAACAATGGTTTCTAAAGGCCTCGGGAGGTGAAAATCTCCCTGTGTAGGAAAAATGACAGGACTTTGGAGCCAGCCTCAGGATTTGGTGTTGGAAGGCAGGACCTCAGCTTTGGAAGATGAGATCAAAAAGGAAGAAACCTGTTCAGGTTCACAAACTGAAGGTATTTCGGTCTCCCCTCTGTTAGCCCTATTCCACATTAGAAGAGAAGGTGAGCCAGCACCTTCCTTGGCCCTCTCAAGGAAGATTGGACAGAAAAAGTGGTGGGAGGTAATACTGCATGTTTCCTCTGCTTTCTTCCTCCTGGAGCCTCTACTCTTGGCAGAGCTGAGTAACCCCTACTTTGCTGGCAGAGCTGAGTAACTTGGTATGTCCTATATGATGTCTGTGTGAAGTGTCATGAGGGATACTGCCTGGCAATATGCATGATCATCTGCTACGTGTCAATTTGAACAAATTGGTTAATCTCTCTGAGCCTCATTTTCTTCATCTGTATAAAGAAGGGATAAAAATACTTACCTCACAGGGTTGTAATGATATAATTTGTTGATAGGAGGACATCCCTAGCACAGTGACTGATTCGTGGCTGAATTGATTATATTGCCAACATCTGCTATGAATATATTGTGAGCCCCTTGGGTCATGGCAGCATTTGAGTCAGTGGTTGTGCAGTGGGTGGAGAATACACATTATACATCTTTTTATATTCTCTCCATTTGGTCAATGGACAATTCTGCCCAGAAGACTTTTTTTCCCCTTGTGTGGGCAGGTACTGGGAATTGAACCCAGGTCTCCGGCATGGCAGGCTAGAACTCTGCCTGCTGAGCCACCATGGCTTGCCCTGCCCAGGAGACTTTTGTTCCTCCTTATTCCCAAATCCTAGTAGAGATCCCTGTGTGTCTAATAACTGCAGTTGTCTTAGCAGTTATTATGTATTAGCAATCCTATTTGAAATTTTACTTCCTTTATCTCATTGAATCTTCGTACCACTCATTTATCCATCCATTATTTTGAAATAATTAAGTGCCTTTCTATATTGATATATTTGTTAAGCACATATTATGTTTCAGACACTCTGTGGCAGGTGTTGGGATACAGAGATAAATATCACATATTCCCTGTCTTTAAGAAATACCGTCTTGTAAAGGAATTCAACTGGTAAGTAGAAAAAGCAAGATATTGGCACCATTCTTCCCACATTACAGATGCAGAGACCAAGGCTTGGAGATGTACAAACATACTAAAGCAAGTTTCCACTCTAATTTGCCCTATGCCTCCTTTCACCTTGCCCCCAAAGCTATAGTTTGCCCCTTTACTGAATTATGTGCTTTTCAAGTTGGACAAATGCATTTGTGAGGAGAAGAAAAAGGGGAGGGGATAGATAGAGAGAAGATAAATGCAATTTAACTGACTTGCAGCCCCTTTTAAAGAACTGACCTTCATGGTTTTCACAGAACCTGTTGAGCTAATAGCATGTTGGTGTACCCAAATTATTAACATGTAGTTGGAAAATGTGTTTCTCAAATGCAAAGTAAAAGCACGTTTTCTCCAGACCCTAGATCTCATTAAATGAGCTAATTCACCTACTGTTTAATTTGCTGGAAGCCCTATGAGTAATTAGGCTGCTGACATCTTCCAAAATTATATTCTTAATTGTTGCATTCTTTTGCATCACAATGAAGCCTCCTGTCCTTCCTCCTAGAGTGCCTTCCTCCTCTCCCTGCCCCAGCTCTGATGAAGAATGCAGTGAGTTTTGCATTTAGCACACTTACCATCGTAAATGTAATTAGGGGGAAATATTAATTAGAAACACAAGACCACCCTAGAGATCCAGCAGAATATTTGAAGCAATGGGTTTGGTTGTTTTAATTTTTTTCTTTTTCTTTTTGCTTTCTTTCTTTCTTTTTTTTTTTAAATGCTAGTCCTGAGCCTTGAAATTCTGCAGCCGTTATATTAAGGGTGAATTCCTGTTTCTTGATATTGTTTGCAACAATTTATAAGCGCTTACTGGAGCGGTACTCCTTGCTTTGGCTTGTAACCCACAACACAATATTTCACTCTTGAGGTGTTGCATCCATTTGTCATAGTAAATGTGTGTGGATGTGTGTGTGCGGGTGGGTGTATTTTTACCCTGGGAAAAAGCAGCATCTTTCTTACACAAATAAATTCCTTTCTTATTTCCTTCTATGCATCTTCTATATGAACACTGGGCCATTTGATGGAGATCCCTTGCAAATGCATTTGTGGGCTCACTTTAGATCTACTCTCTAATTGCTCTGAATTTGCCTTAGTACCAGACAGGGATTGCTTTGAAGTGATTATGAGAGAATAAGGAGGCTTCTATAATGGGAATTTAGTAAGAAATCACTTAGGAGAAATTCTTTTTTTCACGTTCCCGTGTGAGCACGTCTCCAGGTACTCAAGTGGGACAATGATAAATTTTCTTCCACGGAGCAGTGGGCTCAGGGCTTCACTTGGCGACTCTTATTTTGGTATGACGATTGCAACTGTGCCCCCTCTGCCTTGCTTTTTCATTGCATGGGAACCTCAATTTGCTCTTGGCTTCCTGGCTGCTAGAGAGCTGTTTAACATTCATGTCTGTACTTTCACAGGCAGGTCTGTGCCCAGGCGATGGTCCTCTTCTGCTCGGCCTTGTGAGCTCACTGGCCACCTGGGATTCCCATCAGTCAATGCCCAGAATACGTTGGCTGGCTTTCATTCCCTGAATCCTTCAGTGTGGCTTTAGACACTACTCCTATGCTTGGGAAGCGTCCCTTTCTGGTTTGTACTCTACTATAAGGTTTCTGGGTGGGTGTGAACAAGTCATTTAAGCCCTTGAGAACTCCGGTTTTATTTTTAATCTCTTAAAGGCCGAGACTCCTCTCAATTCCAAATTTTAGTAAATGTGTGCATCTTAAGTGCCAGAAATCTGACTCAGATCAAATGAGCAGTTTTGTTTTCTTAAATGTGGGGGTTATACATGTATAATATATATGTATATAATGTAAATTATATATGTGTATATAATATAAATTATATGTATAATGTAAAATTTGCTATTTTAACCATTTTTAAGTATTCAATTCAGTGGTATTAATTGCATTCATAGTGTTCTACAACTATCACTACCATCCATTACAAATATATTTTCATCACCCAAACTGAAACTCTGTACCATTAAGCAATAACTTCCCATTTCCCCACTATCCCTAGTACCTGGTAAATGCTAATCTACTTTCTGTCTCTATAAATTTGCTTATTCTAGTTATTTTATATGAATGGAATCATACAATACTCATCCTTTTGGGTTTGGCTATTTTACTTACATTATGTTTTCAAGGACTGAGCATTTTGTTTTAACATTTTTATTGTGAAATATCACATACGCAAAAACAATGACTTTCAAAGTTCATTTTAAGAAGCAGTTATAGAACAAATTTCAAAGTCTGGTATAAGTTACAGTTCTGCAGTTTCAGGTATTTTTTCTAGCTTTTCTAAGACACTGGAGACTGAAAAGAAATAGCAACCTAATGATTCAGTAGTCATACTCATTTACTAAATCCTAGCTTTGTTACAGCTCCTCTTCTCATTTGATCCTTCTCTCCGTCTTCAGGGATATTTAGGCAATGACCATTCTAACTTAAAAGGGGTGTCACCATTATGGGGTTGAGGGATATAACTGATTGATGTTCTTGGAGAGATTGGTGACTCTAGGTTACAGGGCTTATCTGGCATAGGAACCATCTGGAGGTATAGGTTTCTGAAAAATAAACTTAGTGAATATAACTTTTTTAGCGTCTCAGATACAGCCTTGGGTGTTCTTTAGGGTTTTCAGAAATACTATTGGTTGGGACTGGGCATAAAATGGCATGTTTGTGTTATATCTAGATGAAGCTTGCATAAGCCTCTTGATTCTATTTGAAATTTCTTAGCCACTGAAACCTAATTCTGCTACATTTCTTTACTCCCTTTTGGTCAGGTAGGCATTGTTGATCTTATGGTACCAGGGCCAGGCTTATCCCTGGGAGTCATGTCCCACATTGCCAGGGAGACCTACACCCTCAGAAGTTATGTCGCACATAGTGGGAGGAGGGTAATGATTTTCCTTTCAGAGTTGGGTTTAGAGAGTGAGAGTCCACATCTGAGCAACAAAAGAGGTTCACTGTGGGTAACTCATAGGCATAATTATAGGAAAGCTTAGCTTCCCCAATACAGAAATAAGTTTCCTAAGAGCAAGCCTCAAAATCAAGGGTTTGGCTTTTCAACGTGAGAGTCCCTAATGCTTGAGAGAGTATCAGGAATTTTCCAGGTAGGGGAGTTTAATAGATAAACATTACTGTCCAAATATCTATTTGAGTCCCTGCTTTCAATTCTTCTGAGTATATTCCTAGTAACAGGATTGCCTAATTATATGGCAACCCTAATATACTAGCCTCTGGTAGATATGCTATGTTATTCTCTGGAGGGGCTGGAGAATTCTATCATACCAGCACTAAGTTCGGTATACCTCTCTCTTAATATTTTCTCTAGCACTTGAATCTTTGTTTTTATTCATTTATTTTGAATCTGCAGATTTTTTGTTGAGATATATTCATAGAGCATATATTCTATCCAAAACAATCAGTTTCTCAGTATCCTCACTTTGTTGTACAATCATAGTCACTCTCAATTTTAGACAATTTTCATTGCTCCGAAGAGAAAGATAATAGATACCCCTACACCAAAAAGAAAAATCCAAAACTCCCCTTAACTCTTATTCCCTTCCTCTCCAATTATTTACTCCTAGTATTGTTGTGGTGCCACTGGGGTATTCCTGTTAAATATAGATCATAGCATACAATAGGTAGTTTTCCCCATATACCCCTCTATTATTAACTCTTTGTACAAGTATCATACCTGTGAAGTAGTTCATGCAAGAACTGATTTATATTTGTGTGCTAATCAGTGAGATACATGAGTCTAACCAACCTCTTTCAGTCATATTCACTTTCAGTATGGCGCTATTACTTATAATCCAACTATCAAACTACCCTAACCTCTATCCATTCCTATACATTTAAGTTCAACCTCATTAGCCAGTCTGTGCATATTAGGTAATTGCTCCCCCTTCTTAGCTCTCATCTATCTCTAGGTCCCCTACATTCTAGATTTTAAGGCTCTGTGTTTACATATCATATTAAGGAAATCATACAGTATCTATCCTTTTGTGTCTGGCTATTTTACTCAGCATTATGTCCTCAAGCTTCATCCATATTGTCATATGCTTTAGGACCTAATTTCTTCTTACTGCTGCATAATATTCTGTTGTATGTATATACCACATTTTGTTTATTCACTTGTCTGTTGATGGGCACTTGGATTGTTTCCATCTTTTGGAAATTGTGAATAATGCCACTATGAACATCGGTTTACAAATGTCTGTCCAAGTCTCTGCTTTCAACTCTTCTGGGTGTATAATAAGTGGCAGTATTGCCAGGTCTTAGGGCAATTTGATATTTAGTTTTTTGAAGAACCACCAAACTGTCTTCTATAGCAGCGGTACCATTATATTCCCACCAGCAGTAAATAAGTGTTCCAATTTCTCCACATCCTCTCCAACATCTGTAGCCCTTGTTTGTTTAATGGCAGTCATTCTTGTAGGTGTGAGATGATGTATCTCATGATGGTTTTGATTTGTATTTCTTTTATAGCTAATGAAGATGAACATCTTTTCATGTGCTTTTTTTAGCCATTTGTATTTGCTCTTTGGAAAAATATCTATTCATATCTTTTGCCCATTTTATAGTGGATTTGTTCTTTTGTTGTTGAATTGTATGATTTATTTATATATACTGGATATGAAACCCTTATCAGGCATATGGTCTCCAAATATTTTCTCCTGTTGAATTGCTGCTTTTTTACCTTTTTGACAAAGTTCTTTGAGGCACAGATGCATTTGATTTTGAGGAGCTCCCATTTATCTATTTTTTTCTTTTGTTGCTTGTACTTTGTAAGGTCTAAGAAGCTACTTCCTATTCCTAGGTCTTGAAGAAGTGTCCCTACATTTTCTTCTAGGAGTTTTATGGTGCTGGCTCTTATATTGAGGTCTTTGATACACTATGAGTTAAATTTTGTGTAGGGTGTGAAGTAGGGGCCCTCTTTCATTTCTTTGGCTTTGGACAGCCAGTCCTCCCAGCTCCATTTGTTGAAAAGACTATTCTGGCCTAGTTCAGTGGATTTGGGGGAGTTGTCGAATATCAGTTAACCATAGATCTGGGGGTCTGTTTCTGAACTCTCAATTTAATTCCATTGATCAATGTGGATCAATGGAATTTTGGTTTTATAATAAGCTTTAAAATCAAGAAGTGTAAGTTCTCCCATCTCATTCTGCATTTTAAGGATGTTTTTGGCTATTTCGGGCCCCTTTCCCTTCCAAATAAATTTGATGACTTGTTTTCCCAAGTCCTCAAAGTAAATTGTTGGAATTTTGATTGGTATTGATTTTAATCTGTAGATCAGTTTGGGTAGAATTGACATCTGAATGGTGTTTAACCTTCCTATCCGTGAACACTGAATGTCTTTTCACCTATTTAGATCTTCTTTGAAATCTTTTAACAATGTTTTGTAGATTTTTGTGTGCAGGTGCTTTACATCTCTGGTTAAGTTTATTCCTAGATACTTCATTCTTTTAGTTGCTTTTACAAATGGAATTTGTTTCTTAATTGCCTCCTCAGTTAGGTTATTATTTGTATATAAACTCTTACTGAGTTTTGCTCATTAATCTTGTATCCTGCCACTTTGCTGAATTTATTTAGGAGCTCTAGTTGCTTTGCTATAGATTTTTCAGTACTTTCCAAATATAGGATAATGTCATCTGCAAATAATGAAAGTCTTACTACTTCCTTTCTGATTTGGATGCCTTTTATTTCTTTTTCTTACCTGATTGCTCCAGCTACAACTTCTAGCACAATGTTGGATAACAGTGGTGACTTGTCTCACTCCCAATCTCAGGGGAAAGGCTTTCAGTCTCTCACCATTGAGTATGATGCTGGCTATGGGTTTTTCATATATGCACTTTAACATATTGAGCAAGTTTCTTTTGAGTCCTACCTTTTGGAGTGTTTTTATCAGAAAAGGATGCTGAAATTTTTCAAATTATTTTCAGCACCAATCAAAATAATCATGTGATTGTTTTCTCTTTTAACTTGTTAATATGTTGCATGGCATTGATTGATTTTCTTATGTTGAACCACCTTTGCATGCCTGGAATAAACCCTACCTGGTCATGGTGTATAATTCTTTTAATGTGCCATTGGATTCAATTTGCAAATAGTTTGTTGAGAGTTTTTTGCATCTATATTCATTAGGGAAAATGGCCCATAGTTTTCCTTTCTTGTAGAATCTTTATCCATTTTTCATATTAGAGTGATGTTAGCTTCATGAAGATTTAAGTGGTGTTCCTTTTTCCTCAAAAGTTTGGAAGGATTTGAGCAGGAATGGTGTTATTTCTTTTTGGAGTGCTTGGTAAAATTCCCCTGTGAAGCCATCTGGCCTTGGGCTTTTCTTTGTAGGAAGGTTGTGTGTTTGTGTGTTTGTGTGTGGTGGGGGGTGTGTGTGTGGAGGGTGCATGGTTCAGGAATCGAACCTGGGTCTCCTGCATGAAAGGCGGACATTCTAACCACTGAACTACCTGTGTACCCTTGCAGGAAGGTTTTTGATGACTAAATCTCTTTATTTGTGACAAGCTGTTGAGGGCTCGTATTTCTTCTCTATTGAGTATAGGTTGTTCATGTGTTTCTAGGAAATTGTCCATTTCATCTAAGTTGTCTAGTTTATTGGCATATAGGTGTTCACAGTATCCTTTTATGACTTTTTAAATTTCTTCAGGGTCCATGGTAATGAACCCCATTCTCATTTCTGATTTTGTTTATTTGCATCTTCTCTTTCTAACAAAATGGACCCTAGCTAACAATATGGACCCTAGCTAAGGGTCCATCAATTTTATTGTTTTTCTCAATGAACCAACTTTTGGTTTTATTGATTCTCATTATTTTTGGTTCTCCAATTCATTTATTACAGCTTTAATTTTTTGTCTTTATTTCCTTCTGGTAAGCAGTTATGTCCTCAATTTTTGCTCTTCTTTTTTAATACAGGCATTCATCTCAGCATTACCTTTACTACATCTGATACATTTTGGTATGTTGTATTCTTGTTTTTATTCACCTCCAGATATTTATCAATTTCTCTTGCAATTTCTTCATTGACTCACTAATGTTTAAAAGTGCATTATTTTATTTCCATATATTTCTGAAAGTTCTGGTTCTTTGGTGGTTATTGATTTCCAACTTCATTCCACTATGGTCAGAGAAAGTGCTTTGAGTAAATTCAATCTTTTAAAATTCATTAAGACTTGCTTTGTGCCCCAGTATATGATCTATTCTAGAAAACATTCCATGAGCACTAGAGAAGCTTGTATATCTTGGTGTTTGGAGTGCAAACACCACTCCTATTAGGTCTAATTCATTAATCACATGTTTAGGTTCTTTATTTCCTTATTGATCTTCTATCTGGTTGTACCATCTGTAGAAGAGAGGGGTGCATTGAAGTCTCCCACTGTTGTTGTTGAAACATTTACAGATCCCTTTTTTTTGCCAATGTTTGCCTCATGTACTTTGGAGCTCCTTGACTGGTTGTATAGCATTTATGATTGTTATTTCTCTTTGGTGAATTATCCCTTTAATTAATATGTGGTGTCCTTCCTTTTCTCTTATGACATCTTTGCATTTAAAGTCTATTTTGACTGATGTAAGTATAGGTTCTCCTGCTTACTTTTTTTTCATCCTTAACTTTTTTTTATTGCATAGTATAACATATTTACAAAGCAAAGAAATAAAAAAGTAATAGTTTTCAAAGCACTCTTCAACAAGTAGTTACAGGACAGATCTCAGAGTTTGTCATGACCTACCATACGATTCTCTCATATTTTTCCTTCTAGCTACTCCAGAATATAGGAGGCTAGAGGGCTTAAATAATTTTTTATCATCACAATCGACTTATTTTCCTTCTTTTTTTGTGTAAAATAATATATATGCAAAAAAAAGCTATAAATTTCAAAGCACAGCACCACAATTAGTTGTAGAACATATTTCAGAGTTTGGCATAGGTTACAATTCCATAATTTTAGGTTTTTACCTCTAGCTGTTCTAAAATACTGGAGACTAAAAAAGATATCAATTTAATGATTCACATTCATATACATTTGTTAAATCCTATCATCTCTGTATACCTCCACCATCACCTTTGATCTTTCCATCCCTCTCTTTAGGGGTACTTGGGCTATGGCATCTAAATTTTTCATATTGGAAGGGTCTGTCATTAATATGGTGTGGGGCAATGGAACAAACTGATGTTCTGGAAAGGCTGGGCTAGGTTTCAGGACTTAGGTGGACCAGGGACCCATCTGGAGGTTGTAGGTTTCTGGAAAGTTACTCTAGTGCCTGGAACATTTGTGGAATCCTATATATTACCCTAGATGTTCTTTAGGATTGGCTGGAATGGTCCTGGTTGGGAGTTGGCAGGTTATGATAGGTAGCAATGTCTAACTGAAGCTTGTGCAAGAGCAACCTCCAGAGTAGCCTCTCGACTCTATTTGCGCTCTCTCTGCCGCTGATACTTTACTAGTTACACTTCTTTCCCTCCTTTTGGTTAGGATGGAATGGTTGATCCCATGGTATCAGGGCTGGATTCATCCCTGGGGGTCATCTCCCACATTGCCAGGGAGACTTTCACCCCTGTATGTCATGTCCCACGTAGGGGAGAGGGCAATGATTTCACTTGCAGAGTTGGGCTTAGAGAGACTGAGCCCACACCTGAGCAACAAAAGACATCCTCCAGAAGTAACTCTTAGGCATGCCTACAGGTAGTCTAAGCTTTCTGCTACCTACATAAGCTTCACAAGAGTAAGCCTCGTAATCAAGGACATGGCCTATTGATTTGGGTGTCCCTAAAGTTTGACACAGTTTCAGGGGATTCCCTGATGGTAAGGTTTAATAATTTCATAGTCTTTCTCCCCTCCCTCAGGGGACTTTGCCAATACTTTTTGATTATCTGCTTAATATACTCTAGGATGTACCCAGGTATTACAATAATCTATACAGGATTAAAGGACCTCTTTCTTATTCTGTGCTTCCTGTGTTTCAGTTGTTCAAATGAGCTATACAGATAGGTTGAATTAGATTATACACTACAGAAAATTTCAGTTCCCAGCCAGATAAACCTTTTTTCTGTTGGTCTCAAAGAATATGTGTGGTTCTAAAATATAAACACTGTCTTCCTTACCCTATGTTCTGAATTACTTTAACTCCAACCTGTTCCGCTTCATTCTTATCTCTAAATATCAAGTTATATATATAAAACAGCCTCTCGAAACCCATAAATAATAATCACCACTCTGGACTTAATGTTTCTGGTCTAAAAGCTTACAATCTAGGCCCCTGTTTTCTTATAAGCATTTTCTAAAGTTGACCATACCATCGTTGTTTTTTGTTTCTGGCTTATTTTGTCTCACCAAATGTCCCACGTGTTCATTCACATTGTTGCATCCCTCACGACTTTGTTCCTTTTTGTAGCAGCACAACCTTCATTCATAAGTATACACCATCGTTTGCCAATCTAATTCTCCGTCAGTGTATCCTTTGGCCACCTGCATTCATCAGGCATCATGTAAAAGGCCCAAAGTCCACAGTCCATCAACATTCTCAATTTTAGATAATTTCATTGTTCCCAAGAGAAACCCAAGAGAAAGAAAACCGATAAATACACCCTCGCCAAATAGGAAATCTAAACCTCCTCTTAATTCTTGTCCCTCATCCCATTATTTACCTCTGCTGTTGCTGTGGTAGTGCTAATGATTTCCTTTCAGACATAGCTCAGAGCATGCAATAGAAATTTTCCCCTGTACCCTAGACATAAACACTCTTTGTACAAGAATCATATCTCTGAATTAATTCTTGCAAGAACTAATTCATATTTGTAGTGTTAATCAGTGGGACATGTAGGTCTATACAACCCCTCCTGCTTTCTTTTCATTACAGCTTGTGTGGTACAACTATTTCCATAGTTGAGTCTATCGAAAGAGATGAGTCTCTTGTAAACAGCATATAGAAGGATCATGTTTTTTTAATACATTCTGCCAATCTGTATTTTTTAATTGGGGAGTTTAGTTCATTAACATTCAAAATTATTACTATAAAGGCAGTTCTTGAGTCTATCATCTTATCCCTTGTTTTTTTTTGTTTGTTTGTTTGCTTGTTTATTTTTGGTCAGTTCTGTATTTTTCCTTTCTTTTTTTCTCCTTAAGTTACCCTTACTAACACTCTTCAATTCTGTGCCCTTTTCCAGACCTCTCTCCTGTCTTTTATTTTCAAGCAGTAGAACTCTCTTTAATATTTCTCGCAGGACAGGTCTCCTGTTAACAAATTCTCTTAATATTAGCTTGTCTGTGAATTTTAATTTCTTCCTCAGTTTTGAAGGATAACTTTGCTGAATAAAGAATTCTTGGCTAGAAATTTTTCTCTTTTATTATTTTAAATATATCATAACACTGCCTTCTCATCTTCATGCTTCTTGTTTGCGTAGCCCAAACTTAGTCTTATGTGGCTTCTCTTGTATGTAGTATATCGTTTTTCTCCTGCTGCTTTCAGGACTTTCTGTTTCTCTTCATCATTTGACAGTATGTATCTTGGAGTTGGCCTATTTAGATTTATTCTATTCCTTTATATAAATAAGTATAGAAATGTACATAAAGGTAAATAACTTACCTAAGACAACATAGAGCTAGGATTTTTTCTCTCTGACTCTAGAACCGAAACTTTGAAATGCTGCCATTTCCTTAATGCTAGACATTTTACCTGGTTCCAAGTTTTCCTGTTATATCAAACTTATATATATATATATGTTTGACTAGTTTATTAAAATGGAGTGCAGAAAAGGAGTGACTAAGTAAATGAGCACAACTATTTTGCATGTTCTTCAACACAGTGCTGCATTGCTTTCCAAAAGCTCCATCCCCTCTACATTGCAGCAATGTAGAAGAGTTCTCATTTCATCACACTTGTCAGAAATGTAAAAGGAAACAAATGACCTTACATGACTAACAGCTTCAGGCACATACAGGTTCTGAGAGTTCTGGAGCTCCTTATTGTACGGGTTCAATAAGGAGCTCTTGGAGAGGGTGAGCTGTTGCATGTGATGAGGGAAGAAAATTGAGTAGAGACATTTGGAATCTGAAGATCTTGATTTGAGACCCATCTCTACTACTTAATAATTCTTGGCTCTGAGATTTCAATCTCCCTGTTTAATTTATTTCAATTGCTGGGAGGAGGTAGGCAGAGATTAGAAAATGGCTTTGGAAAAAGTGTGTGTGTGTGTGGGGCGGGTTTCATCTGAATGTTAGATGTTGGAATAGGATTTGATTGGGGAGGTGGTGATAGAGGTCATAGAAGGGCATTCCAGGCAGAAGCAACTTCTGAGCCACACACTAGAGCCCATGACATATTCTGGGCCAGTGAGTACCAACCATATGGAGAAGTGACCAGAGTTGGTGTTGGAATAGCAAGCTGGGCAGGACCTTGAGAAACTTCAATATCAGCCCAAGGAGTTTGAACCTGATTTACAGATAAAAGGATTGAATCAAAGTCTGCCCCCCTGCTCTCAGAGAAGTGGCTTGACCAGATTGTTACTTTTTAGAGACAGCTCATAGGAATGTGAAGGAACAAGACTGGATAGAGAGACACCAGTCAGATAAGGTAGTAAGAAACTAGGCAAATGTATTAATCAGGGTTCTCCAGAGAAACAGAATTGACAGGATAAATATGTAACTATGTATGTAAATATTAAGAGATTTACTATAAGAATTGGCTCATGTGACCACAGGAATTGGCAAGTTCACATTCCATTGGCCAGGTCTCGAGTTGGGAACTCCAGTGAAGGTTTTGATGAATTTCCCAGGAGAAGTTGTCTGACAAAAAAGTAGAGATAGAAATTCCTCTTTTGATGGCAGAACTCATCAGTTCTTTCCTTTAAGGCCTTCTACTGATTGGATGTCTTCTCTCATTGCTGAAGGCAATCTCTTTCATTGATTGTAGATATAATCAGCCAAAGATGCAATCAACTGACTAATGATTTAAATCCACAAAATACCCTCACACTAACAATCAGGCCAGTGATTGCTTGACCAAACAACTGGACTGGACACCATAACCTAGCTAAGCCAATACGTGAACTTCCTTCACAGCAAAATATGAGCATGTCCTAATAACTATAGCTATAATAGAGAGATGCATACAATTTTAGGGGTGCCTTGTATAGGAAGTAATTATATTCCAGGATAAAGGGAATGAGTTGAGAGAACTAAAATGTGTTGTGAGGGTCAGAGGACCACCCTGCAAGGAGAATAATATTATTCCTATTTTACAGATAAATAAGACTCAGGTGAGTTAATCAACCTATCCAACATTATACGGTTAGAAAGTGATAATGCTGCAATTAAAAGTCAAATATTTCAGACCCCAAATCTCACTCCACTCCACAGGTTGTGAGGACATTCTAGAAAAATAGATGACCTTTCAACTAAGCTTAAGAAAAGACAAAGTCTTTCTCTAGATGGTAGTTATGGATGAAGAGAACTCCAGTCAAGTAAAACAGCATGAGCAAAAGCATTGCGTGGTGAAAGTCTGCATTGGTCCTGTTAAGAAAGTGTGAATTTGTTTTCAGAAATATTTATACGTTGGAGCTATTACTCTGTTGCTATGTTTTCTATGTGTTTACTGTGTGCCAAATATATTTTTTTAGCACTTAACATGCATTAAATCTTTCAGTCTTCCTATAACTTTTATGCAGGTACTATTATTATTCCCACTTTATGGTGAAGCAAACTGAAGGCAGAAAGAAGGTAAGTGAATTGACCAAATCCATACAACTAGCAGGTGGTAAGGTCAGGATTTCAAACTGGAATCTAGAGTCAGTGATCTTAGTCACTTTGCAGTAGGACCTCTTATCTACAGGATTGAGGTTAGAACCCTCTCTTCCCTGGCCCCAAAGTAGAAGGAAATAAATGCAATCAGCTTGTAGAATGTTTTCTTCCCTTGGGAAGAGCATGAATGCCTTTGATGAGGATAGAGATCAACTAAAGTGACCTGGATATCAGTCTATTATATATGTTTTAATAATTTTGACAATAATAGCAAGAACTAATATTTCTGACCTATGCTGCTTGCCAGGCACCATGTGGGATGCTTTATAGATGTTCTCTACTGAGCAAATGCCAGTAGGCAGGAGAGGGTGTAATGCACCAAGAGGAAAATTGATTGGGTGGTATGGAAATGGAGGAGGATTCAGCTTTGTAATTGATGCCAAAGAATGGAGTGGGA
Source organism: Myrmecophaga tridactyla (assembly GCA_004026745.1). Taxonomy (NCBI): domain Eukaryota; kingdom Metazoa; phylum Chordata; class Mammalia; order Pilosa; family Myrmecophagidae; genus Myrmecophaga; species Myrmecophaga tridactyla. The sequence goes on from PVIY010025050.1 coordinate 30,834, forward strand.
GCCAAGAAGGTTTGAAGCAAGTGGCTGATATTATGAGTGTTGACAGTTACAAAGCTCCATCTGAGTAGTTGTTTGGTATAGAAAAGGGAAATTAATTTAGGATGTCTTAGGAAACTTGAGGCAGCTAATTCTAGTAATCCCAATTAAAACATGGCAGTGAGAGAGGAGACTAGGGGAGGAATCCCAAATAATGATAGACCCAATAAAATTTCATGTAAAATGCATGTAGAGAACAAGGGAAAGAGAAGCATTAGGAACACCCACTTTCTGTCTTACCTGATTGGAACCTACAGATTACTTATTTTCTTGCTTGGCTGGAAAACTTCAATTCTATAGAGAAAGTGTATCTAAGGTTGGACAAGGAGCAATGCACTTTTTTTTCTTTTTCTGTGCAAGAAAAACTAAAAGTGTCACTTATATGCATAGATAATAAAAATCCTAGTTCCTCTTCCCCTCCCCGCTTAAGGAGAAAAATTATTTTGCTCATAACTTTGATGAGCTTGATGAATGTTCGGATATCACCCCGGGCACGCAAACCGCCCAGATGCTGGGGAAATTATTAATATTTTACTGGTGGACTTGGTTGAGCAAACACAATAAAACAGACTTGGTGTCACTGCACACTGGAAAAGCAGATGGCAGTCGGAAGCAAAGCTGAATCCGGCAGTTTGAAATTTCGAATTAAATCAATTTTAAGCTTTGCTCATGCCTCAGGCAAGACTTCCTTTCAACCAAAGGAGACAGAGGAGGTGAAACCTTTATTCCTGGGCTGGTTTGGCAGTGTCTGCTGAATGGTACACTGATTTTTACGATGCTGGGTGTCCTGGGAGCTGGGAGATAGACTACTGTCCCAAGTTTCAAAGTGCAACACAGGGGAATGAAATATGAGAGATGTCCCTAGGTCTCTAGGATCTCGTCAACCCAGACCACAGGGTGAGAGACCTCTGGATTCAAGGTTGTAAGGACCCCCATCTGCTGGGCTTGGTGTTCTTGGCTTGCACCAACTTATCCAGGTCAGGTATTCTCTGGACTGTCACCTCATTGGAACAAAGCAGCCTATGATGTTGATGGCACCCTAACAGTCTGTACTATCTGTACTGTCGTTGGAAGGTAAGATGGTAATGGCAATGGTCTTTGGAGTCCTTAAACTTGTCAAAGGCATATTTGTAGTTTTGAAGACTGTCATACTTGGCCTAGACTCAGTGAGTCCCTTTAGTTCCTTTCTCTGGCAGTTAGAGATGTGAGTTCTTCTAGACCAGTGGTTCCAGTCTTGGCTGTGCATCACACAATGAGGGAAATTGCAATAATACAGTTCATTGACCCCACCCCTGGAGATTCCAGTGTCCTTAGGCTGGGATCCTGTTCTCAAGACAAGATAAAAGTCAATTTTTGAATAGAAAAATTGAATAACTTGCTGGTGCTTATACAGACCACACACTGTAGCTGTTATATCCTTGTACGGTCTGTTCCCTTGGCCTTGAATACTTGTCCTGTTTTCATTCCCTTCTTCAGGTGTAGATAACTCCCGTGTTTTAGTACCCAAATATTGCATTGTTGACTTCAATTTAAATATGTCCTTGTCAGTCAGACAAGGTATCTGGCCTCCAATTTGGATCCCCATAGCCCTCTATACTGTCCTTTCATAACACTTACCATCCTGGATTTCAGTGGTCTACTTTGGTTATTGTAGACTCTTTGGGAACTGAAATTAGGTCTTACTATCCCTAGCACACCAATTACAGTACCTGGTACATCAGAAGCACTCAATAAATCGTAGTTTTGCTATGATAATAATTACCATTTATTTTTACAAAGGATAAAATTCAATATATGAAATATTTGTGTATGTGGTATATGTAACAAATGTGTAGAAATGTCCCTAAAAGTGTGCATGATGCCTGGTATAGAAGATGTGTGCATAGGGTGTGGGTACTTATATGGAGGATTCACACCAGTCAGGTGTCAATTCTGGTTACTTCTTAAATCCCTGGGAATCTTTTTCAAAATATAAATTGTGAGGCCCCACAGCCTAGAAATTTCAGTTCAATATGTCTGAGGTGGTATTGGTAAAATATCCCAGGAATTTGTATTTTTTTTAATCCTCACATGTAATTTAGATTCCCACCAAAGTTAGGAGTTATTCATTTATTCAACAAGTAGTTATGAACAACCACTGCTTGCTGGTACTGTTGTAGAGTGCCAGTGAATAAGGCAAAGTCTACACTTGTGGAGCTTTTATTTGTGGGAGGAAAGGTACACAAGAAACAAATAGATTAATGAAGACCCAAAATACTAAGTTCTTTAAAGGAAATAAAATGTTAATAACGTAGGGAACGATTAGGGTGAAGTGGAAATACTAGCTAAGGAAGTGACTGTTTGAGCTGAATTGTAAATGATGGCGGCAAGGCCAACAATCAAAATCTAAGGGGGGAGTCTCCAAGGTCCTGGGCACAGCAAATGTGATGGCTATGAGATTGAAATGAGCTTGGCATGTTTCATGGACAGAAAGAAAGCTAGTGTGGTGGGACCATGGGAAAGGAAAAAAAGTGTGTGATAAAGTCAGAGAGGAAGAGGAAAGGGTAAATCAGATCAAATAGAGTGTTGTAGGGAATGGTAAGGGGCTTGAGTTTATTCCAAATAATTAAGAAGCTGAGTTGGGTTTAAAGTAGGGGAGGGAAATGGTCCCTTTAGTGATTTTAAAAGACCACTTTGGGGGCGGCTGCCGTGGCTCGGCAGGCAGAGCTCCGACCTGCCGTGCTGGAGGTCTGGAGTTCGATCTCTGGTGCCTCCTGCCCATATGCAAATTTAAAAAAAAGACCACTTTGGATACTGTCTTGAGAAGTGGGGAGGAGAGAAAAATGGTAACAGAGAGGTTATTCAGAGGCTAACATGGCAGTACTGGAGAAAAGTGATTGTGACTTGCAGAAGGATAATACAGGCAAGATGGAGAGAGGTGGATGGACTGGGGATATGTTGGTGGTAGAGTCACAGGGACTGTAAATAAACTTTTCACAGACTTTTGAGGGAAAAAGAGAAATCAAGTTGTGATGGTTAGGTTCTGGTATCAACTTGGCCAAGTGATTATGCCCAGTAATCTGGTCAGGCAAACTGGCCTGACTGTTGCTACAAGGTTATTTTGTGGTTGTTTGATAAACTGAAAGGCTGGTATATTAAATCATCAGTCAATTGACTGCATCTGTGGTTGATTACATCCATGATCAACTAAGGCATATCTCGCACAATGGGATAATCCAATCAGCTGGAGGCTTTTAAGGAAGAAGAGATGCTTTCACTGCTTCTACAGACAGCAAGTCTCTGCTGTGGAGTTCATCCAGACCATATACTGGAGCTTCCAGCTTCACAGCCTGCCCAACAGATTTTGGACTCTTCCATTACCACAATTGCATGAGACACCTTTATAAATATTATATTTATAGATCTTTCCAGTTGATTCGGTTTCTCTAGAGAACCCTGACTAACACAGGTAGGTACTGAGAGTGGTTCTTCAGAAATAGAATCTCTTTTTTTTCACATGGGTAGGCACAAGAATCGAACCCAGGTTTCCAGCATGGCAGGTGAGAACTCGGCTACTGAGCTACCATGGCCCGCCCAAGAAATAGAATCTTAAAAATGGGTTTTTACAATTGGTTTCTTACTCTGACTAGATTCAGAGGCACTATTGACTCTCTTTCCAATAATCAAGATGGCACTGACAGTCCATGGGGTGAGTTGGCAAAATAGATATTTAAAATATCACTGTTAGCTTCTAATTGTACACTTACACAGGCAAGGTGAGAATGTTTTTGACACCTTCACAGAGTTTTGTGGAATTAAGAGGTATATTGATGTTGGCTAGTTGTTGTTAAATATGGTGGATACAGTAATGAAGGAAAGGGATGAGCTAAAACTCAAATTTGCATCTTAAGCACTATATGAATGATGTAAAACTTTCCATATGTGCCCTCAAACAAAATCTTATTTCCTATAGTCGCAGACTTGAGATCTCTGAAAATCAGACCCAGAACCTCATTGTATGAGCAGCAGATTTACAACATAAACTAAAACATCAATCTTGCTGGATTTCTTCTGTTAAAGTAAGGGCTTTGATTGGAAAATAAAAGGATCCTGAAAATGGTATGGTGATATGTGGCTTGATAATGATGGTGAGGGTGAGATAGGATCCCTGGTATGTGCTGAGCCTTTGCAAGATAGACCTGTAATAGACTGCCCTGAGGAAAGAGGTTCCCTAGCTCCAGTCTGCCTTGAGGAGACATCTTCCCAGCCTCTAGTTTCCCCAGAAGAGTCAGTCATCCAACCTCCACCTATAACCACCTCCCCTGGGGAAACATCCCTTACTCCTTTGACTGGAGCAACTAATCCTGTTTTACCAGATGAAACTGCAAATGAATGCCCTGAGGTAATTGGCTTAAAAGATACTTCTATTTCTTTTCATGATCTACCCCCCTACCCCTCTTTTCTTCAAGACCTGTAACTAGACTAAAGTCCCAACACACCCTGAAAGGTGAGGTACAAAGTGTGACCCAGGACAAGGTACACTATACTCCAAAAGAACTGGATGCATTTTCCAATCTATATAGACAAATCAGAGGAATATGTGTGGGAATGGATATTAAGGGTGTGGGATAATGGTGGAAGGAATATAACATTGGATCAAGCTGATATTGATATGGGCACTAAGCAGAGATTCTGCATTTAATGTTATAGCTCATGGGGTTAGAAAGGGTATTAACAGTTTGTTTGGATGGTTGGCTAAAACATGGAGCAAAAAGTGGCCGATAGTACCTGAGATCGAAATGCCCAAACTGCTCTGGTATAATGCAGGTGAGGAAATCCAGAGGCTTAGAGAGATTGAAGTGTTAGAGTGGATTTATCAGGTGAGACCTGCTCACACAATTCAGGAATGTCCAGAGGATACATCTTTCACCAGAACCTTGAGAAATCAATTCATGAGACTAGCTCCACTGTCCCTGAAGAGCTCTGTAGTCACCCTTCTCTGTAGGTCAGATAATAGTGTGAGAACTGCTGTCACTGAGCTGGAATCCTTAAACACAATGGGGATGACTGGAATACGAGTTGGCAGAAGCCAGGTGGCAACAGTTAATAGCCATAGACAAGGTGGGCGTGGCCACTATAATGGACAGTAGACTCAAAGCAGTAGCAAAACAATAACTCACAGATACTTATACATTGCCTGGTAGATCATGGGGAGCCTAGAAGTAAAATAGATGGGCAGCCTATTAAACATTTGTTTAAGCTGCATAAGCAAAAGAATTCTAGGTCAAGTGACCAGAAATCAAACTTGAATTACAAGAACAGAGAGTCATGGCCCCTTAATCGATTTCCAGACTTGAGAAAAAGTCTATGGACCCAGAATCCCTCGAATGTCCTTGGGAAAGGACACTTTCTTTTTAATTAGTTTTTTTATTTTTTAAAAAAATACCAAAAAACACCAAACAAACACAAACATTCATAACTTTTGATCATTCCATTCTACATATATAATCAGTAATTCACAATATCATCACATAGTTGCATATTCATCATCATGATCATTTCTTGGAACATTTGCATCTATTCAGGAAAAGAAATAAAAAGAAAACAGAAAAAAATTCATACATACCATACCCCCACCCCTCCCCCTCCCCGATCACCAGCATTTCAATCTAAATTTATTTTAACATTTGTTCCCCCTACTATTCATCTTTATTCTATATGTTTTACTCGTCTGTTGATAAGGTAGATAAAAGGAGCATCAGACACAAGGTTTTCACAATCACACAGTCACATTGTGAAAGCTATATCATTATACAATCATCTTCCAGAAACATGGCTACTGGAACACAGCTCTACATTTTCAGGCAGTTCCCTCTAGCCTCTCCATTACATCTTGACTAAAAGGTGATATCTATTTAATGCATAAGAATAACCTCCAGGATAACCTCTTGACTCTGTTTGGAATCTCTCAGCCATTGACATTTTATTTTGTCTCATTTCACTCTTCCCCCTTTTGGTTGAGAAGGTTTTCTCAATCCCCTGATGCTGAGTCTCAGTACATTTGAGGGTTTTTCTCAATCCCTTGATGCTGAGTCTCAGCTCATTCCAGGATTTCTCTCCCATGTTGCCAGGAAGGTCCACATCCCTGGGAGTCATAGGACACTTTTTTTTGCATTGCCCAAAATTAATGCTGTTAACCTTCCTCCCACCCTTCACCAAGGAGACCTATGGCCTTTTACCAGGGTGACTGTGCACTGGGGAAAAGGAAATGATCAGGTATTTCAAAGATCACTGGACACTGGCTGTTCTAGTTTGCTAGCTGCC
>PVIY010025051.1:0-37227 GCA_004026745.1 Myrmecophaga tridactyla
AAAACAAAACAAAACAAACAAACAAAACAACACCTTAGTGTGTCAAATAAAATTTGAATTAATGAATATAATTCATTACCATGTGAAATACACTTTTAGAAGTTTGTGTGTTCTTTTCCAACATACCATAAAATGAACGCAATTTTGTCCCTCAGAGATACAACAGAAATACTACTCCTCTATGGTTTCCATTTGCTAAAGCTGCCAGAATGCATCATACCAGAAATGGATTGGCTTTTATACGGGGCATTTTTTAAGTTACAAGTTACAATTCTATGGCCATGAAAATGTCCAAAGTAAGGCATCAACAAGAGAATACTTTCTGGCGGAAAACCAGCATCTGGGTTCCTCCGTCACATGGGAAGGCAAATGGTGATTTCTGCTGGCCCTTCTCTTCTGGACTGGTTTCAAAATGGCTCTCTCAGCTCCTGTAGGTCCTTCTGGCTTCTGTTGGGGGTGCCTTTCCTTCAGCATCTCCAAACGTCTTTGTCTTGGTTTCAACTTTCTGCTCTCTATGTGGGCTCTGAGGTCTCTCTCTCTCTCTCTCTCTCTCTCTCTCTCTCTCTGCGCTATTTTAAGGACTCCAGTAAACTAATTAAGACCCATTTTGAATGGACAGAATCACATCTCCATCTAATCAAAAAGTCACACTGACAATTGAATGGGTTCCATCTCCATGCAAACAACCTAATCAAAAAGCCCAACCCAAACAATAATCTGCACCCACAAAATTGGATTAGGATTAAAGAAACATGGCATTTCTGGAGTACATAACTGTTTCAAACAGGCACACCTCCCTTTTGGCATTAAGTAAAATAGGACCAGCTACTGAGATAGCCACAGTTTATTCTGAAGTTCTTGTATTTTTCAAGAAATGCCCTCAAATGTTTTGGGATAATTTCATTCAGCCTTATAAAATATTAATCAATGAAAAAGCATAGGTTAATCTCTCCAGTACAAACAAAGCTCAAGTGTTGACATAATTATTCAAGTAAATAAGTGGGTGGTGGAGTACTAAAGCAATTATTCACACCTTCTAATGTAAATGTAACTCAAGCATTTAAAAAATGTATTTATTCAAAGATGACAATCAAGTGCAAAAGAGCTATACTCAACTATTGCCTTTGAGATTATAAATGTGTATACCTTTTTAGTGGGACATTTGAGAATGTGAATAAGATGCATAAAGCTATACATAACCATGCTCTAGAAATTAATTTTCTAGAATGTTTTCACAGAGAATAAAATAAAGATAGACATAAATATTTAGTTCAAGTCATTTTAGTCTTGGTATCCTATATAATGATAAAATATTTACTGAAACAATATCCAACAAGACTATTGGCTTAATAAATTATGGTGAATCTAAATTATTGTATACCATACCAATATCAAAATATATTAAATGTATGTACATAAGATATAGAGTAGATATTGTGACATACTATCATTAAATTGCAACACTTCATTTAAAGCAATATATAGATAGACCGTGGTTGCTTTTGTAATTGTTTATTCAAAGAAAAAAACTCAAACATACAATAAATGTTGAAAATAACTGATTTTTCTGGGTAGTGGGATGTGGGTAATTTTTCATTTCCATTTTTTCTATGTATAGTCTATTTCTTTCCTAAAGTGAGAAAATATCATTTATATACTATGAAAAAATAATCAAAGAAAAGGCATATCTGTAATATAAAAAATATGGGGTTCTCCTAATAAACACATTGAATCAGAGCCCTTGGCCAGAAATATCAATTCCACGACATCTGAGACTCTTACTAAGAATGCAAATATCTTTGTTGATATTATGCTTCATCATAAGATATTTGGATAGGAACTAACCCTAATTAAGATTCTGTTATATGTCAATTGGCCCGAAACTGAATAAAGGAACACATGCACACGTTGAAGGAGAAGGAGCAGAAATTGTCAGCTCTAAAATGATACCTTTTCATCTGCATTTTTAAATTGCCTCCAAGAGACCATGATGACATCTTTTTGAATTGCTTAAATATACATTTAAAATTCAGGACATTAGATATAGTCTTTCCTGCCCTGAGATTTTTCACAGCCCAGGCTATGATAAAAAAGAAACTAATCTCATTCACTTACGCTTCTTTACTATCTTTTAAAGGCACCTCTCCCCTTTTCCTTAAGTCTCTCCTAGCTCATAGCTCTTCCAACTCTCCCAACTCTTTTCAAGTTAAAACTCCCAAATTCTCTCCAATTAGCCTATGTAAATGGTCCAGTTATCCATCTGCCCCTTCTCTCTGTCTCTCTCACTTTTATATACACACACACACACACACACTCCACTTATTTTTCTCTATATTGTAAATCGTTTCTGCCATTGAGTGTAAGTACTTATACCTTTCATTCTGCCTCTCAGCTTTTGTTTCTTTTTACTCATTCTTTCAAAATGATCAGGTGAATTGAATTGTCCATTAAGCATCTAAGTTTGAAAGTTTTCATTAAAAACCTTTAATGCAAAATAAGACAAAAATGTTTAGAATATCTTTTTTGCAAAGACAAATGATAACAATTTGAGGATGGGGGGAAAAGGTTGAGGAAATTGGCATATTCAAGTTTTCTTTATGTCACATAAAACACAACAATTATATTGCTTCCTATCATAGTCAATGTTTATGTTCAGTGAAATATTTGTTTTATAACTGTCAAATGCATAATTCTTCTCCTTTATTGACAGAAATATTTCACCATGTACTTTAAAAGGAATAATTTAAGCAAAACAATGATTGAATCTGAAGGAGAATCAGGCAGCTCAGAGAAACATTCCATAACACTGTTTCATGTTAAAAAGTTGCACAAATTGCAAAACAAAATGTCCATAGGGGAGATTTTAAGCAATGAATATTCTAACAAGCATTTAAGGATTATGGTGTCTATTAGAACTAAAATTTATAAATAGGAAAGTGATGGACTCCTCTAGTCTTCCAAACGCATGTGTTCTCTCCTGTTGCACAAAAGAAGTGATTTTCACAAATGAGTCAAGGAATTATTTATTGAAAAACAGTAGAAATTAAAATTAAATATATTTTTATTTATTTGTTGCTCTACCACTGAAATATAATCGTGAAATTTTTGGAAAATTGATTTCTTTTATAAAATGCCTTATATAAAAGAATAGGACTAGAAAAGATATAAAAATGTAAAACTCTAACTGAAATAAGATTCTGAAAAATGTACTCCTCTTTATTTAAGGGATTTCCTTCAATATGTGCAGAATGACATCAAGACAAAACACAACCCAGAAGTCTACTGGATCTATTTCCACAGTTGAGGAAATCCAATACATTTTACATTTTTTACTTCTTTTTTAATACAAATTTATATTTTTAATTTCTCCTCTTGCCATTTCCATATTGCTCTCTCATGTGAATAGTGGATCATCTCCTGAATCAAGGCTTACAGAACAGGTGATTATAGTGAACAAAGCTGTTTTAAAATAAGTATTTCTTAGAAGGGACATTTTCTTTCGATTATTGGGAATGTCCCAGGAAAAGTTGTAGAACTTGAGCTTATCTATGTATTTTAGCAGTATAGTAAGTTCATATTGGGCTTGTGAAGTATCCTAAGTTGCACTGCATATTTTCAAACAGAGTTCACGGAACCTTGGACAGAAAAGATAAATATGAAGAAACAATTGTGTCTGCCATCATGAAGACCGGGCAACCTTCACATTCTGATAGACATTATCCTAAGTGTCTATAAAATTCATCCAGATCACAGGCAACTGATGGACCACTATCTTTCTTCATGATTTGGCAAGTAGTCTTGTTCATGTAGGGGAAGTGGATATTGGTAGATGGCACATTTAAATAGTGTAATACAGGGAAAATTAATAATAAGGAATCGGTCAGGTATCAGGAGCCACAAGGGATAATTCGGTACCCTGTAGTTGTTACCAGCAGAGAGTTGCAACTATGCCTGAAGAACAGGAAGTGATAGCAGTTAAGTGTCAGAGCTCACCTGACAAAGCTGTGTCCAATTGCACATTGTTCTGCGGATGGGAGCAATGCCGCAATGAAGTTGCAGAGAGAGTACTTGGAGAAAAATACATTAAACTTATTTACTTCCCTCCCTCTAATCTCCTTCTGGACCTTTGCATTGACAAACTCAACTGAAAGCCACCAGACCTAGAAACCCATTTCTGGGAGACAGAGGGGGAACTTGAACTTGAGCTGAGGTGGGGTGGGAAGCAGAAGATGATATTCACACAGACCCATTGCCCAGAAAGACAACATTGTTTTCTAACTGTATTGGATTTTGTTGTGCATTCTAATTAATACTAAATCTTATGTTCTAATTTGAGAAACCAAGAAAAATGTCAGAATAAAAATTAAAGCTAAATCTCCAAGGAACTTGCATTTCTCACTGTATACCCAAGTAAGTATTTTCAGCATGCAGGAACTCCTTCACAGAATTTGTCAGCAGTTCCTTACTAGATATCAAGAATAAGCTTCACATAGTTCTAGTTTTTCACCAGATTTCCCCATTCAATTATTTATGGTGTATTTCAGAATGCAAACAGTGTCATACAATCTTTAAACCAAATGCCAATTCATCTTCCCTATCCCAAAGCTTTGAGTGGATTTGGAGGCGTTTGGAAGACTATCACTTTCCTAGGGAGATTTGTGCCCTTGACAGTCAGCTGTAACAGTCCAGCCTAAGATTGGTTATGTGTGGTTGCCACATATATCTAAAAGAATGTGCATTATAATTTTACCATTTATAATTTCAAAAATCGTTGTACATACAAAATTCTTTATGTATAGTTTATATTTCTACTCTAACACTAACTTTAAACAAATACACATTTCTAAAATACATCATATTAATTATTGGTTTGAAAATTAGATGCAATTATAATAAACTTCTAAAGCAAATAAACTATTTCATTTTTTTTTAACAAAATAGAGTTAAAATAATGCTCAGACAGAGAAAAATCCTCAAAAGCAGAAGTTGAAAACTTTTATTGAGTAGAAATTTAAGATTCTAAATATCTTCTAGAACCTCATCCATGTCCTTTTCAGTAATTTCAGTATTTAGGAAGCTCCAAACCATAACAGCATGTCCAAGTCCCTTTTTCTGACTCGTCAGTACCCGATCAGTCCCTTACTCCAGACACAGAGGCAATAGAAATTATTCATCTCTAATAATTTTTTGGTTGCACTAACAGTCCTCAGAAATTTCTCATTTCTGTTTTCTTGTTCCATTCAATACTACAGAGGTTTATTTTTACATTAATTTTAAACTAGATACCTTCTCTATGAATAAGCACTTTGAAATTTTGTATACCATTTTCCTTAAAAAAAAGAATATCTTAATACTTAAAGTTTTCCTTAATGAGCTATCACAATAGGAAAACTGTAAATGATCCATAACACATCTTTTCTGACTATACATTTTTACCTAAAAATAGCATTTCAAAACATGTACTACAGTGTGACTGATAAAACTAGGAAATATCTTGTCCTCATTGTCACACTACTTCCTTTTTGCAGTGGTTTAAAGAGATACTAATTGGAACTCTTTTATACATGGACTTCTCTCTATTATACTCTGATTATATAATGTCTTCATTTTCTCCAAGATTCTCATTCCCAACAGTTCAAGCTGAGATTTGAAGTCACATCACGACATCCTTATTTTTCTGATAAAATTTCTCCTACATTTAACATTTATATTCTTTCAAAGTTAGTAATGAAAGGTATAATAAAGGGAAATGAGAGCCTTAAATATGTTTTTCTTGAGTTACTTAGCTAAAATATTACTATTGTATTAAAGAGCCAGACATAACTGAAAATGCCTGCCCCTGCCTTCCTCCAATATTTCTAACTCTGTACTATTGCAATGTCTTTGCACAGGAGCTTGAGAAAAACACTCTATATGTGCCCTCAGAATTCATGATTCAATATTAACTGTATTTTTAATTAAATGCCATGAGAACGTGTTTAAGATACAGACTTCTTACATATTAAATGTAAAAAAGAGTTTAAGTTTTCTAAAGCTTATTAAATTTCCTTAAATATTGTAAAGTATCATCACAAATTTCACATGGTAGATCTCCCAAAACTTCAAGAAATATAAACAGGAAGCTGCATACAAAGTATAGACAGGGATATTAAAATGAATTTTTACACGAATTAATGCTTAAAATATCTGTATGCCTTCAATATATTTGTCTAATAATATTTATTTCAGTAAATTATTTCAGATAACATTTTTCTTAATAGATGCAAAAGAAAAATAATATAATTTTATTACAAGGAAATACAATGTAGATTTCAAATAATTGAGTTATTTTTTAAGAGACAATTTCTAAATTCTGTAATCAAAATTTAGAATATCACTATCTATAAGAATCTTTTGCCAGTACTTATATTTTCTAAATTTTTATACTGAAGTATGACTTACCCATAAATATGTGCAATATATGAATGTACAGCTCAATGCATTTCCACAAATTTTACTTGGGAACACTCATATATACCTTCACCTAAATTAAAAATGAAAAATAAAAGCCAGAACAATGATTTTATTCCAGAAGTGCTTCTTATATATTATCTATTATACTCACTCACCCCAAAAGTAATAATCTCTCAGCCTAATATCAAATAAATTGCCTATGTATTTAACTTTATATAAGTGAAATCACATGGCATATGATTGTTTTGCCTCACTTCTTTAATCAAAGTTATATTTTTGAGAGTCTTTCATGTTGCATGTAGCAATAGTTTGCTATTTTTCATTGCGTATAGTACTCAATTATATGGATATAATAGCATTTATTCATGCATTGTGTTGTTTCCAGTTAGGAGATACTGAAATGGTGCTATGAATATTCTTGTAAATTTTCTATGTACAAATTCTATTAAATATATAACTAAGTATAAAATTGCTTTTCCTAGGTCAAATCTATATTTAGCTTTCGTAGAATATAGCAAATAGTTTTCCAGTGTGATTGTACTTATTTACATTACCCCTGACACTGTTTTAGTTTTACTCCAGATTCTTAGCCAAAGGATAAGATTGGGACAAAGAGCCAAAGGAGAGATTGTCTCTCCTTTAAACTGTCTTGGTTGGTCAATAGGTTGAGCTCATGCAGATTTCAGTTCACATTTGCTTGATGATTAATGAGATCAATACTATTTTCACATGTTATTGGATATAAAAACTGATAAAATGCTTGTTGACTTTTGCTCTTTTTTTTTTTTGCTCATTTTAATGGATTGTTTGTCTTTTGTTTTTGAATCATAAGAAAATTGTCACGAAAATATTTTGCCAATTATATTAACCAGAAATTTACTTCTGCTTTCTGTAGTTTGCCTTTTTACTCTTAATAAGTACAAGTTCTTAATGTAAATGAAGAATAATTTATTAATGTTTTCCTTTACATTTAATTATATCTGTGTCCTTAAGATATATTTTATACCCCAATGTCAACATCTTTTTCGATTTATCATCTAGAAGTTCTAATGTTTTCTCTTCCAAAATTTGATTTATACATGGAATTTGTTTATGCTTATGATGTGATATAGGAAAACACTGGGTTATGGACTGAGTTATCAAACCCAGATGTTTCCTTGCACTTACTCACCTACTCCCTCTTTTATTTTTAACTTAGTTCCTTTGATACTTTGACAGGATTTTTTAAGCACATGGCCTTCACATAGATTTAAATGTTTTCTCTCTTGGTGCCTTCCTGGGAAATGATGTAGTGATACATTTTCTAGGTGAGCCTCTTATAACCCTGTCATAGTTTTCTGGCTGCTAAGACGAATACCACAAAATGGGTTGGTTTAAGCAACAGGAATCAACTAGCACTCAGTTTCAGAGCCTACAAGGCTTGCTTCCTCATGGGAAGTTTCTTCTGGCTGGCCAGCAGTCCTTGGGCTTCCTTGGCTTTCCCATCACATGGTGTTCTAGTTTGCTAGCTGCCAGAAAGCAATACACCAGAAACAGAATGGCTTTTAAATGGGGGGATTTATTAAGTCACAAGTTTACTGTTCTAAGCCCGTGATAATTTTCAAATTAAAGCGTGGCTATAGTAATGTCCAATCTAAGGCATCCAGGGAAATATACCTTGGTTCAAGAATGCCTGGGAAGTTCAAGGTTTCTCTCTCAACTGGAAAGGCACATAGCGAACATGGTGACCTCTGTGAGTGTTCTCGCAAGGTTTCTACTTTCATGAAGCTCCCTCTGCGGCATTTTCCTTCTTCATCTCCAAAGGTCTTTGGCTATGTGGGCTCTGTGGTTCTTGCTGTCCTGTAGCTCTGTGTTTTCTCCAAATTGGTTCCTTCTTTTAAAGGATTCCAGTAAACTAATCAAGATCAGCCTGGAATGGGTGGAGTCACATTTCCTTCTAACCATAGGCTAATACCCACGACTGGATACATTACATCTCTGTGGAGATAATCAAATCAAGTTTCCATCCTACAGTGCTGAGTAGGAATTCAAAGAAATGGCTATCTCCCCATGATGGATCAGGACTAAAACATGGTTCTTCTAGGGTACATAATCCTTTCAAACCAGCACACATGGTGATGTCATCTCTTTTCTTTTCTGGGTCCCAGTGACTTACAGCTTCTGGCTCCTACCTGCGGCTTTCTCAATAAAGCTGCCAGCTATAGGATTAAGACCCACCCTGATTCAGTTGGCAACATCATAACTAAAAATAACATCATCCAAAGGTTCTACTTACAGTGGGTTTACACACACAGGGATGGGATTGATAACAGCAAAATGTTTTTTTCTGGAGTGCATAATTCAGTCTACCATGAACATATTAACCTGGTCTCTCTGAATTATTGGAAATTTCTGTATGTTTGACAAGAATCTCATTTTAGTTGGCAGAGTCAATTATATATTCCCATATCCAGGATAATAATCCCCTGCACATGAGAGCTCATATGTCATTATCAATACCTAATCACTGAAGGTGGAACAACAAGATGTGCTTAAGACAACACAGGATGAGAAATATGCCCGTGCCTTCCTCACAAAGATCCAACGTCATTGCTGACCCGATAATAATGGATCATGTGGATGTTATTAAGTTTTTAACTCCTAAACCCTTCCTTTTACTGTGAAAACCCTAGCTCACATCCCCAGTTTGAACAGGTTTGGGGAAGATTCCTCATGTCCCTTGCAAAGTGTACTTGCCATAAATCACCTTTTCACCAAGAGCTATGGTTCCCCTTTGTTGCGCTTGGTCAGGCAGGCCCTTCGATGGAACGTGTCAAGCTTGGGCTAACAGCAGCAGCAGGATTTTTTTTTAATCTACCTTTATTTATTTTCTTGAATCAACATAGAAGTATTTACTTTACAACTATGTCAGGTTTTTAGCAAAAAATTGTACAAGAGAGAATAACCTGTGTGCAAAGGATTCGGGTTAGGTTTCTCTATATGAGTAAGAATACTGGCCGTAATGACTATGTATCTGAAGCAGAAATGGAACTTATATTTAAGCTCCTGAGTCTATAGCAAATATTACAGCTTGAATTAACTTTTGCTACATCTTTTTTGGGAAACTTTTTTCAGGTACGTATACCTTGAATACAGTACTTTAAGCCTACTCAAAGGTTTAATCTCTCAATCATAAAGGACTCGTTCCATATTACCATAATGATTTATCTTATTCTGTGTTCACTTTATGTCATTTGCAAATCAAACTCTTTGTGATGTATGGAATTTTGCCTGTTAGAATTTTTTCCTACAATGTGCACATGTATAGTAAATTGATGTCAGCTATTCTATCCTCTGAGTGTTGTCATCTTAAGGAGTGTGGCACTATGGAAAAATGCTATTCTTTTTAAATTTCGATGATTTTATCTCTATTTAACATTATTTAGGGAAGGCTAGTGTTGTACTGTCATGGGATATAAAAAGTAAGAAAGACATCCAGTTTTTCCAAATTGGAAATATAAATCACAGAGAATGTTGCCTGAATTGTTTGTTAATAAATCTCTTAAATATAAAGATAATATAAATATGTATATAAATATAAAATATAAATCACAGAGAATGTTGATAGGATTATTTATTAATAAATCTGTTAATGTATTGTATATTGGTCCTGCTTTTCTGGAGAAACCTGACTAATATACATTAAGACCATGTTAATGTGGTATACAGTAAGAATTAGATAACTGAAACGAGAGGTTTACAGTCTCTTACAGAGAAACGAAATGATGAAATCAATATTAATACAGCATCAAGCTGAGACTTAAAACAAAATGAAAATTTCTGTTTCATTTAGTATGAAATTAATTTTATTGGCAGTAGCCAGAAAAAGAAAAAAAAAATTGATTGTCCTTTAGTATGTATCTAGTCTTTAGAAATCTACATTTTAATTCCCGCAGGCCAAGCACTTACAGACAATACCCTAAGAGAAGATGAACATGCTTCTGGCTCAGTACTCAAAATAAGGCAATAATAGTACCAACAATGTATTGTTATAGAATAATACCAGCATCTTGGTGCACCGAATTTCATATAGCCAATACAATAGATGTCTTTTTTGGTAAGTGATTTCGGATCCCAAAATAATAATAAATTTAGATACTTCACAAAAACCCCCAAGTTCATTTACCTTCAGGTCAATTGGAATTATCTGATGTTATTACTTTCATTTTGATGATATTCTTGATGATAATCTTTAAAACCATAGTCCTAAACTTCATTAAAAAGGGGTGTTTATACTGCTCTTTATTTGGGGTTACGTGGCCCAAAAAAGACTCCAGACAGTTTTCAGAAGATATTATTAACAAAATTGAAATAGATTATTATTCTCATGGTTCGGTTTAGTGACATTATTGTTTAAAAACAAGTAAGTGAGTCAAATGACCTCCCTGGGCTCTTCAAGGTCCAGGATTCCATAATTTGCTTTAGCTTAGTAAGATGTTCATTTTCAGTAGTTCCTCATTATCATGGCAACATTTTAAGCTAAAATGTCTTCCAGGTTTATCAGCTACCACGCTTAAATTACCTGAAGCTAAATTATAGAGGGACCTGGAGGTATAGTTATATATTAAATGCTGAAATCCTTTTCATTATATAACTCTGGAATTGATTGTTAAAGGCTGACAAGGATAATAAACACCCCTAATTACCAAGAAGCACTGTCTCCACAAGCTACTATTCTTTTCTCAAAGGCATTTATGTGCTTTCCCAGCAGATAGATTTGCTCTGCCTCTTAGCCTGACATAAATTATTTTTATATCAATCTTTCAGAAAAGAGGTTGTCCTCTGAGTGATAGCTATGGGGAATATAGTACCTCTGGGAAAAGAAAATTAATTTGTCTCATTATTTCCTATATCTCACTATTCCCTATGCTATAATACAGCTCAGAAACTTATAGCGAAAGTCTAAGCCCCAACAGTTAAGTTTCATGAACAGATATCATTAAAAAGCAAAACTCCTTAAAGTAAGGCTAGCTGTTGGGAATTGAAAGCAAAGGAGAAAAAATAAAGGAATCCAACTAGGAGAGATATTTAATTCAGCTTCGTTTTTTTAACTATGACACAATTATATCACCTTGTTATTTGGGTAGAAATGGCAAAATATTAGAGATCTCATTAGGGAAATAGGAAGCACTATCACCTCTGAAGCAGGAGGGGGTACATTTTTCAACTAGAGATGAAAAAGTATCTCCACAAATCACATTAATATATAAACAAATTGCTTAGTTTTAAATTGGCTTGCATGCTATGCCTAACTCATGTGTCTTTCAACATTTTATCATTTGGATGGATGGTTTCACTCAAGCAGAAATGAATCTTTCAGATAACATAAGCTCAGTAAAAATAAAAATAAAATTGCTAGAAAACTGAACTCTATTAAAATAATATTCTTGGTATATTAACATTGCTAAGTAGTCATTCCAACTTTTGGAGATGTAAAATAAATATTTACACTAATCCAAGTAATTAAGAGTTAAATATTTAAATTAAATTATCTTTGATATGAGGATTTATGTTAATTTTCAAAATATTTGAAGTAAGAAATCCTATTTTGCACTAAAGTATAAAGATAAATATATATATATATAGTAAGTAACTTAAATGGCTTATAATAAATAGCATACCTCAAGGAGCATATAATAGTAAATAAATAATCCTTAAATTTAAAAACAAAACTAATTTAAATAATTGAGGGAAATGGGGAAATGATAGCCTTAAGTCTGCTAGGATTAGTAAGAGAAAGCTCAAAACTCTCTTTTACTCCTAATTCTCTGACCATTAATCATTGGTCCCCTCAATATTAGCTTCCCCTAGTGAACTTACAGGTGTACAACAAATATAGATTTATTGATGGGATGATTTGAACAAATGACGGTGATAACTTTTATCTTACAGCAGAAAAAGATATTAAGAAGTTGAATTCAAAACAGTATGGCCCTGAACAGATGTAGAAGAAAGTTTTGAGAAACGAGTTATCATTTTCAGGTAGAAATTGGATGTAAGGACATATGCACACAGTGAAGGACTCAACTGCTGTGGTGTTTCCAAGAAACTACAATGAGGGGTATGAGATAAGGGTAGACAAGGAGATGTGTCTTAGAACACGCATTGCTTTTTAAACAAAAATTCTAGGAAATTAGGATCTACTGAAGAATTTTGAAAAGAGAGTCTAAAACTCTAATCTTCATATTTGCAATAAAAATATTGTTTCTTATATGCTGTATATATGCTCACATAAGCTGTACAAAACACATATATGGTAGGTGCAAGGGTAGTTTAGTGGGAAAATTCTTGCCTGCCATGCAGGACACCTGAGTTCGATTCCCAGTCCATACACTTCCCCCCTAAAACAAATAAACAAACAAATCAACAAATGTGCTGCAATGATGGGATATTCACATGGAAAAAGAATGAAATGTGACCTAGCCATATAGTATACAAACACACACAAACACATACACACACAAAAATGATGAAGAGAGAGGAGACAAAATTATACATGTTGAGTCCAATTCAAACCCCTCCTCCCTGTACCAGGGGAATGGGTAATCTTACCTGATATCCTATGAGGCAATGATCACCTTTTTTAAGTTCTTGAAGCCAAAAACTGTTTACCTCCATTCCTTCATAGGATTATTACAGCTAGTAAATTTATATTTTGTGATTATATGTTCAAAGCATAGCTTCCTTGTTATTTTTTAAATGTATCTTTCATTCCCTCTTTCATCCTTAGTATTTTTGCAAAATTTCTAGTACACTGCAAGTGTATAACAAT
This sequence comes from Myrmecophaga tridactyla, assembly GCA_004026745.1. NCBI lineage: Eukaryota > Metazoa > Chordata > Mammalia > Pilosa > Myrmecophagidae > Myrmecophaga > Myrmecophaga tridactyla. Next base: position 13,265 of record PVIY010025051.1, read on the forward strand.
TATAGATTTATTGCCGGGATGATTTGAATGAATGATGGTGATAACTGTTATCTTACAGCAGAAAGAGATATTCAGATGAACAGATGTAAAAGCAACAGAGTGAGAGACATATCAGATGTTTTCCAAGTTACCATCTTAGATAAACGGTATCACTCCTTTGGTGGCGTGTGAATTGAGGGTAGTGTGAGAAATAAAGAAGCCCCTGTAAGCTCACTAGGGAAAACTAATATTGAGAGGGCCAATGATTAAGGGTCAGAAAATTAGGAGTAAGAGAGAGTTTTGAGTAAACAGAGTGAAAAGATGTTTAATGAAGCTTTAAAGGATTTATAGTGTTAAAGAAGTCAATTGTGTCGAAGTAGATACAGATTGGAGGGACCATTGTATCTGGCAGTCAGGTGACTTCAGTGAGACAAATTTTTCAGAGTGGAGAATGTGGTAAGAAGACAATAGTGAAAAGAGGATAAACTAGATGACATGAACTGTAGACATATTGTTATAGAAACCAGGCCATGGAACTGGGGGGAAGTGATCAATCAGCCCTTCCCTTTTTTGTAGATGTTATAGTGTGTGAATCTTCATAATTATTAGTGGATATGTCTTGAACAATTTCCAGATATGATAGGGTTGTTGACGAAAATGTGATAGTTGTTTGAATTTATATTTTGTCTGAGATCTACCTATGTCTCTGAATGCCCTGATTTAGGACTGTTCACCCTTTTTTTTGATTGCATGTATATTTCTAAAAGTACCTTTTGTCTAACATATTTGTTTTGGTTTCTTTCACTTGCAATGTAAAGGACTCTAAATAATAAACATAGTGTTGAAGATACTCTAAACATTGCTTAATTCAATTCCCCAATACCTTCTACAAAACACCTGGAAATTGATCAAACAGCCCCCATTTAAAAATATACATTGAGAGGAATTTCAGCTATTTTTTGAGGCATCTTATCAGAGGTTGCTAAAATTTGATTGCTAAGAAAACAAAACAGTATAAAAGCAAAACAACAGCCACTTTCTTGTATTTTGTAAATATCTACTTGATTACATTTTCACTGTTAGATCCTAGTTATAACCCAAAGATGATATTCAACTTATATGGAACATGTATTTAGTGTCATGCACTGTTCTAAGTAATGAATCATCAGAGCAATTACTACATTACAACTTGGCAACAATCTTATGATATAAATATTGTTTTGTTATTTTTCGCCTTCAGGTGTGAATGTTGAGGCACAGAGAGGTTACATAATTGGCCCCAGGTTTCCCAACTGGTCATTCTTGGAACTGGTGTGTGAACACATGGAAACTGGCTCCAGAGCTGACTCTATTAACACTCACATCTATGCAAATGGCATCATTCTTTCAAATATTTCAAGAGAATCAAACTCTTGATGGAATTTGGATACCCCAGTTCTTAAAATAAAGTGTGTAAAAAATGATGCTATATAAAAATGTGGAATAATGAATGAGCCAAAAGATGAGTACAAATAATTTATCACTTGTCTGATCCTTGATGTTAATGTCTATGCTAATGTCTAGCAAGATCTCCAAATAAACTTAGACATATAAAATTTTTAATAAACTTATTGAGAGTGATTTTCCTTAGTAGAATAATTCTGAATAAACTGTCATCAGCTGCCTCTCCATTGGCTTCCAACCTCATTCAAGTGCTTTACCCCATCACTATCTAATCCCTCTCTCCCTGCAGGACTTCTTCAAAGGGAATGCACTTTCATTTTTATAACATAAATGGTCATCCATAGTCACATATATCACACACTATCCTATATATTTGTACACCATCTGACAGCATTTGTAGATTGGGAGCAACCTAATGTACAAAAAGAACATATGAGAGAACTTTAGAAAGAGTCACTGCATATCACTACATGGATTTTAGTGAAGACTAAATAGAATTAATGAATCCAGCATGGTAGGTAAGAAGATGATGAATTAAACGAGGAAAATCAATATGTCAAATATTCATGTGCTATCAAGAGTCAGCAGAGAAGTGATTGATCCTGAGCTTGAAGTAATTACAACGCCATTACTTACCTATAGGAATGCCAGTTCAATACTGGGGAGACTCCTAGAGGAGTCCTGTCCTTGAAGTTAGGAAATAATGATTGGACCACAATAGTGTTCAATTAGCAGCCTACTGCTTATAAATTACTTTTTTTCCTTCTAAATGGAAGAGAGCCTATAATCAATCTCCAGCTTAGTTTCTTTCCCTAGGTCAGAGGTAAATTTATTTCTCTTAAAATACTAAACGAATAACATGTAAGAGAAATAGCTATGAAAGTAAACATGAGAAACAGAGTTGAGATACTAGGAGCACCACTATTATTTAAGCTTTTGCTTCAGATTAATATTTCTAATAGCTTAGAGCAGGGATTTATCTAAATTAAACTGAGATGCTGTTGATGAGGTTCTTTTTTTTTATTTTGCAGAATAGAAAGTGTTATTGCTCCTAATGAGCAATTTTGAAGATTAATTCCTTCTGATCTAATTTTAAGAGGTACATTTAAAATTTCTGTATTTTTAAATTTGGGGTTAAAATATGATTCATTTGTATTTGTAGATTGACAAAGGTTGCTAGCTTTTTTCTGCAAATACTGTTTTCACCCCATTTTTCTTCTTCCGACAGTGAGAGCAATAGTGTACAGTTTGAAATTAACAGAGCATAAAGTTGTGAGTTTAAACCAAAGATCTGGCCATAATTACAGTTTATGCCTAAGCATTTTAGAGGCTTCATGTGCACTTTTCATGATTTTTGTTCTCTTCCAATCTAATAATGTGTTTTATAATTCATCAGAAGATATCAGATACATGTAAAACTATATTTACATAAGTCTTTCTAAAAGAAAATGTTCACCAAGTTGGTATCAATTATTCAACTTGCAGAGAAATATTCATGTGTTCTGTGAACAATTGTTTTATAGTATTTGGGAAAATACAATATAGCTTATTCATAAGAGATCTTCCTCTATGTTATATCATAATCAAGGAAGGAATTTGAGTAGATAATTCCTTGAAGATATCTGCCAATGTGCTACCAATTCCAAATGATAAACAGAAAAGATGGTAGCAAAAAGAACAAAACTTCCCTTACTAAAACTTTCATTTACTCACCACAACATGTTGTGTATAATTATGATTGCTGCACTTCAACATTTTAAGAAGAGGAGGATATGAGGATATGTGGCTTTTGGTGAAACTGCAGTAGTCAAGCAATTAAATAGTTGCTTTGCTAGTGGTAGATTAAGATAGAAAAGAAGTTAATGGCAGCTATGGTCTAAGTTTAGGAATACTGGATAACAATATATATGACTTTTAAACCTCATCATAGAATACTCATATCAAAATAATATAACATTATTAAGGGACATAAATAATATAAATACTTTATATAAAGTATGAAGCTAATGGGAGTTTTGCTTAAATTATGCTTTAAAGTAGAAAATATAAATATATTAATTCTTGGTATTAATTCACTGATTGAACAGATATACGAAATGGAAGAAAATATTTACTATATAGTCTCCACAAAACATACAGAATCATTTGATAAAGGCCATTATAATAAGATTTAGGCTATCTAAGAAATCAGGGAAGACCTCACAGCGATGCTTAATTTGACATCTTCAGGATGAACAGGAGTTAGACAGGAGAAAGGCAGTTTGAGGAGAATGGTTGGAAGATTGCAGGCAGAAGAAACATGGATTGAAGACAGCAGGTAGATAAATTATAGGTTTTGTGGGAGAGTAGAATGATTGATAGACACCGCAATAATTTGATATCAGTGAGTGACAATCATGAACCCTTAAGTCACTAGGGCATCACTATCCATGATAGAAAATTGGGCTTAATTGGCCATAAGTCTGCTGCATTAAAAATCTTCTTGTGTTCCTGTATCTTTGGGTATGAAGTGAAAATTTGTATAATCCTACTTTATATTTTCATCCACATAATTTCTGAATCTATGGTACTGGAAAATATTTTTTTTACTAAAAGTAAGAGTTTCCCTCATATATGCAGAGTTATTTTCTGAAGGTGTAATATAAAGTAAGAAATTTGTGAGCTGTAACAAGAAACAAATTTCATTTTGTAAGTTTACTAATGAAAATGGAAGAGGGAAGCATGTTTGCAAATCTTTTGTAGTCAGTTTTTGCTTTATAAAAGATGAATAAATAGCTCAATATACCATTAATTAATTATTTAAAAATTGTCTTTAAAAGTCTTCACTGCATTGCATGGTATCTTCGGTGCCTATGCTTTCCCATTTATTTTACAAAGAAATCGAAATATTTTATGACATAAGCAAAGTAGGTTTTTTTTTTTCATATTTTCCTGGTTCCTGGGTCAATAACCTTTGCAAAATAATCTACGGCATAACAAAAACCATTTTCTGGAGAAGATTATGTAGGAGTATCTAAAGAAAACAAGGGAATGAGACATGAGAATTTATGCTTGACAATTTCCAAGACAGGGAATAACCAGGACTTACGAAATTCAGGCAGAGCTTAGAAGTGAGACAGGCTTTGATTGTGAGGAGTAAATTTTGTGATGTTAGTTGAAAGAAATTAAATATAGAACAAATATAAAACTAACATTTTAAACATGACTAAAAGAGAACTTTGACACTTATAAAACACAGATGGAATACAGTACAAATGTGCAATGTACCTAAAAGATATGCTGCTTTTTATATTGATTTTAAATATTCTGAGAAATGTGTTTTAGAAATGCACAAAATTTGAGCCAATGTTAGGTAAAGGATTTGGGTGGGAGGGATGAATGCTTTTGTTATTTTTCCCAAAAAATAGCTTCGTCATGGTTAAATATTTACAGTGCTAAAAATTAAATGGCAATAAGCAGTTCAGCATCCTGGTAAAGAGTTCAATTTTTGCAGCCAGAATGACTGGGATTGATTCGCAGTCTCTACCACTTCCTTGTTAGGTCATCTTGAACAAGCTATTCATATGTAATGTTTTATTGCATCCATTTTTTTCATATGTGAAACGGAACTAACAATAGTATTTACATCACGATGTTTTGGAATGTAATGCAATAATACATGCAAAGAGTGTACAATAAATAGCATCTGACCCAAACTGAGTATTCAATCTGTGTCTTCTTATTAACATCTAACATTGATAAATGAACACTAAAAGTTGAAACATTATATGAATTCTAAAAGATAGCACTAATCAGATAGCAATCATATACCAGGTTTAGTTAACATATTATACAACCTGAAAATTACTGGATTGTGACATTAAAACAAGAAAACTGAAGCAGCAACCCAAGAACATCCTCTTGGAAGTAAAGCAATTGAAAATCACATTACCTAATGGGTTCCCAGAAGAAAAATGTGAAACTCAAGTGAACAATTTAAAACCACACTGGACAAATTACTGGAGGTATATTTTAAGGAACAACCCTATATTAGCAAGGTGATGCCTAGAAGCCTGTAATATCATTTATATTTTGTTATAATCTTCTTTGATCATTCAGGAAAATACTTTTTTACTATGGAATGTTAAACTTTTTCTTAATAGTGATTATAATGTAATATGTCAGTTAAACTGCATATAAAAATGCAACCTCAAAATAAAAATAAAGATAAATTCTTTGAATAACTAATAACAATGTTTTTTCTCTAAAATTTATGCCTGTAACACTATCATTTTTTACAGAAGTTCTGGGATGTTTATATCAGAGATTTCTTTGAAAATTATAATGGAAATATCACATTTGCCAATTCAGCTTTGTTTTGCATGACTCCATCAGTTAAAATACATTGATTGGTCCTCAACTCTTTTCAGCAGGCTATTCTGCCTTATTTATTATTAGTACTATGATAGTAAAATGTTCAGCTAATAATCCATTTCCAGTCTTTATACCTGTAAGTTATCACTTCACGTTAAAAAATGAAGCTCACATTTTACTATAGAAAGCATTTTTAGCTAGTATCAAAATTCAACTGTTTTTAACACACCTAAGCTTATTAAAACAATAAAGCATTTATTCTCATTTTTCCATAATAGTATTTAATAGTATTTTTAAAGACAAGTTGATATTACTGTCTCTAAACATGAGTACAACAAAAATTACTTTTCTTCATAGTGTAAATTCTCTTTGAAGAATATCTGTATATAGACACTAACTGGCAGAAAGAAGTTATATTAAAGTGCTCTATGCATCCAGCAATACATTTATTTAACTGAAGATACCCTGCTAGAAACTGTGTGGGACAGAATAAAATATAGTCTCTGTCTTGTAGGAATATATAATATTTTGGAGAAAGAAAATATGAACAGAGCGGGCCCTGGTGGCTTAGCAGGCAAGAATGCTTGCCTGCCATGCCAGAGGACCCAGGTTCGATTCCTGGTGCCTGCCCATGTAAAATAAAAGAAAAGAAAATATGAACATAAATATGATAAAAAGAGTGAAATATGACAATTCCTGTAATAGAAGGTTTTGTGATCCTAAAGTATTAAAAATTCATTCCAGGTGAAAAATCCTGTCAAACTATAGGAGATTGTAGGTGTGGAGATGAACACTGAAAGGTAAATAGACTAAAAGCAGAGTTATGGTGATGAAAACATTTTCAATTGTGGTCTTGAGAAAAATGAAAGAGACAGGAAAACACAGATCCAGTGTGTGCAATAAAAGATACAGCATGTTAACTGGGGCATAAAAAATGGAGGGCACCAGGGGGAAAAGTTGGTAAAAGTTAGGATGGAATTCGATTTTTGACTACCTGAATTACTAATGAAAAATCCCTAGAGCTGTTAAAAAGCAGCTCTAAATGTTGGTGAACAAGATAAAAAAACAACAGAAGGAAAACTGAGAGTACTTTATTGGGTACCTACATGCCAAGTCTTGGTGGGTCCAGAAGGACAGGGCCAAATGGAGTGAAATGGATTTAGATGAGCTGGACGAATTTAGTAATATTTCAGGTTGCAGTAACAGGCTCAAGTTTGAAAATATGGGGTGGAGGAGTTTATGAGGCATGAAAAAGCAAAAGACTAGGGTCTTGTTTGAAAGGCTTAAGAATCAGAAAGTAAGAGGGATGAATGCTGTCACTGAAATATTACTTTAATAATACTGTTTCTGCATCTTGCATCTCTTGATGAGGGACAAATTTCAAAGCCTGTTGTGGTCATTTAAAGTTGCCCTGTTTCATATAACAATATTTAAACAAAAAACCTGATTAGAAGGCTGCACTAAGAAAAAGCCTAGTGAAATTTTGAAAGCATAGATTAGGTGAAGACATTTAATAGTAGCTTAGGTCAATACTCTAACTTTGACGGACAAGAAGCCTGGTGTCTAACAAGGTTCTGGGCACAACTTTCACGCTAAAATTGTCATTGAATGGATGGATGAATAAAAGATGGAGAGGTTAAGATTACTAGTGTCACTCAGCCTTCTAGTAGTGTCAATTATCCGGAAGCAGAGCCAGAGTATTTCGCAGTGTATCCGTAACTGTAAGAAGCAGAATTCCAACTCAATTTGTTTAGGCAATAAAGGAAGATAGTGACTTTTGCAGCTTCTGCGATAACTAAGCAATTACGACATTTGGCCAACAGTAGTCCCAACTTTAAAATCGTGGTCAGAAAAGAGAGTTCTGTCTGCCAGTGTTTATGCAAAAGTCCTGGGAAGGAGGCTCTGATGGTTTATGAGTAGCGTGCTCATCACCTAGACCAGTGCTGGGGAGGGAGATTGGGACAGTAAAATATTCATGCATTAGAAGTAGGAGATTAGGACAATAAAAAAAAAAATGCTGGCAGGGTCATATCCCCATCCTTTGGGCAAGTGGAGAAAAGAAGGGGATAAAATAAAAGACACTGAAAAGCTTAAGAGACAGCCCAAACTAAATAACTATGCAGTCTACAGTATCAGAGTTTCTCATGCAATCTAAAGATACACTGACACCTCCATTCTTAGATACAAAGTGAAGCATAAGTGTTGAAGCATAAGTTAGAAGGATTTAAATATTTATTATAACACTAAAACACTATATTATTATCATGTTCAAAGTACTGAAGGCATTTAGTTAGAGGTTGGAAAAATGTAGTAATAAATAAAGGTTTTATATATATATATATACATATGCTTAAATTTCCTCAATATTATATGTCCAATTAAATATTAGATGAGAAAAATACTGCTTCATCCAATGAATTAATGTGAATTAAACAATAAATGACAGCAATTCTGCAGGTGAGTGAAAAATGTCAACAGTTATCTTTATGAACTAGTAAATCGTATTCTTTTGTGTATTTGGATATAGTTTCAATTTGTTTTTCATAGGTGGACTTCAGAAGTTCTGTTTATGTCTTATTTGTGAAAACAAAATATTTTAAGAGTTAAAGTTGTTAATAAGTTACTAAATAAACATGCATATGCTTTAATAATGGACAGTATATGAGAATATTAATTTCTAAGTAAAAAATGAAAGGGAAAATAAGTTAATAATGATCCTTAGAAACATGGAAATCAAACTGAGTTCACAGAATTGTCCTTAGTAACTCTAAGGAATTCAGTAGCTGTGGCTTCAAATAGCCACAAACAAGTTACAGAACTGACATTTACATATATTGAAAAACCAGTGATTATCTTTTAGAATATTGGATAGGAATGAGATTTAAAACACACATACACAAAAACAGAAAATAAAGAGGATTTCAGGCGAACAATTCTTTGGAAAAGAAGAAAAAATATCTGATAACTTAGTTTAGTTTTGGATCTATTGAAAGACTAATCACCGAAAGAGCTGTTTCATTTTCCACTATGAATTATGCTACACATATCCCACCATATTTACATACAAATAGAGTTTAATTATAGAAAAATATCACATGACCACAATACTTTTGGCTGTATCAGAGAGACGATATCAGCAATTGTTTAAACTGATAATTTTAGGTTAGAATATAAAACATGACAAGAAATTCACAGTGATGTGAGGGGAAAGGATGGATATTTAGAGGTTGTCAAAGTTTTTCGATGTAAACACAAAAAAAGTACTTTCCACACCAGAGTGTTTATAAGTAGATGCAATTATACATTATATATATATGTGTGATCTGGAGTTATGGTAAATTAAACTTTTTAAATGTTAGTTTCCTTGAAAATTACTTCATTGGACTTGCTATTTTATTTCCCATATATTATATTAACTGTGAATATACGTTTTCCTTGTATCTTGGTCCAAAGATTCCAATGTATAACATTTCTCACTGTGGTGGTGGCTTTTGTATTACCTGTGTATTGGTTGTTTTCATTTTTGCCCTTTAAACTATAAACCCGGAATCATATTCTTCTGAGTGAAACCCCAATTATTTCTTTATTTCTCCAGAAAAACTGTCTAACTTGTCTGAAATAATCCTTGCCACCCCCCATACAAAATATAAATGGCACAAGAACAAGATATCAAACTGACTTCTGAACTTTATTTTAAAGAGCTGTTTTTTGAATTTCTGGCCATGATAAATATAGTTAAAATGGAATTTTATCTTTCTTAATTTAAGGCAGAGTTTAAAATTCATATCTTCTTGCTGTTCACAAATACTTAATATTTGTTTGTAATTAGTGAGTCTTTTCTCGTAGATTTCAGTATTTTCTAAACCAGAGTTTCAATTCCAAAGTGAAAGAAAATTTCAGGAAACAATGAGAATATTACATTAATTTTACTTTGGTAAAAACTGATGCAAACTTCTTTTTATTTTTAATTCAAAAGTGTCCAGTGACTTAGTTCAAGGCCCAATAGTGTATACCTAAAAATCTTGCCTTTTTCCTCAATATCTAACAAAAAAATAAAGAGATTCAGTAACCTAACTTGTTCTTCTTGCGGAAACTAGTTTTCCAATTTAGCATCTGTAATTTATGACAAAGGTACAAATTGTTGTGTTATATTTTAGTGGTAATGGTTGGAATCTGCCCCATATCAAATGTCTCCCACGTGGGATTGTTGCAGTAGGCCTCATAAGTGAGCAATATCATATGTGGCTTCTAAAAACAGATATGCACATATTTGTTTACTGTGAATACTGATATGGATTGGAAGGTCATTATGATAATTAGAAATGTTTTTACAATTTTCTAGGACCTCACGAAAATATCAATATAATTATAACTATTGAAGCAGAGAGAAATTATATTTTCCATTAAAAGTCACAGAAATGTAACTGATACAGATTGGCATATTGATTCCAATATCCTCCACATTTGGCTTCCGAAGTCAAGTTTATTAATACTAAATTTCATGAGAGTAAACACAACAAATGGATATTTGTCATAAAAAAATATCCTGGCTCATCACAGTGTTTTAGGGGGGAATAGGCTATGATACATAGTTATATTCAAATTGAAGTTAATTGTTCCCATAAATTAAAAAAACCTGAAAGACAAAAAGTTTTAGGACACACCTAAAGCTGATGTAAAAATTGCTAATATACCGTTTGGAGTATACTATGTGAAAAGACAATATTTCTTATTTTTTAAAAGCATACATATTCCAAATGACTTTCATCTTTTTAATAGAAAAAAATAAATATAATTCCAAGGTGTCTGGTTTTGAGCATGGACCAGATTAAAAAAAAAAATAGGAAATTACAGAGAAAAGGAAAACTTTTGCAAAACTTTCCTTACGTTTACAGTCAGATTTTACTGTTTCCTTTATAAATAGCCGCCACCTCCTTTGAGCACAATCCTGTCACATCTCATAAGCTTGGCTGAGTGAATAGAGTAGATGGGAAATCTCCAAAGAAACATCATTTACTGTAGTAAGTGGGATCAGTATTTCAGGAGACTTCACTCAGCAATATTTCAAAGTCCTAACTTCTGTTGGAAAAACAAAGAAGATGATTTTCAATGAATCTTGCCTTTATTTTAGTACTTAAAGCTAAATGCTCTGAGATATTTCAAAAGTACAACTAAAAAAAAAATAAAGGTTTGCTGACTAAATTCCAGTCCATAAAATCACACACAATCGCTCTAACTCTACCATGAACTTAAAAGTGAATACAAAAGGTTAATGACTATTACTGTCAATGTTTGTCAATAATTCAACCACAGCTTTCACACTGGAGGAAGCGCTCGGGACTGTTTAACTCCACGGTGATATTGAGCTTACAGTTTCCAGAATTAAAAGCAACAAAAGTTTTCATTCCAGACATCTAAATAAAAATGTAAAAATGAAAATAAAACAAAGGAGAATGTATGCCAACACTGCTATGTTTAGGCAGATAAAAGCATAAAGATACCCCCCAAAAGCAGCAATAATCGGAAGTTAAGCATCAACCTAAGAAAAAAGACATGTTACTGAGCATCTCTTTAGATCTGTATTCACAAATTCAACTGAGACAATGGCAAAATAAGAAACCCCAAAGTATGAATGCAGTCAGGGATAAGTTGATGCTGGTTTGTGGACTTGGGGAGTCTAATAAAATATGCTTAGCTAAATGTATTCAGAGTGAATTTGCTTTTTTTTTGCATGGGCAGGCACATGGAAATGAGCTCGGGTCTCCAACATGGCAGGTGAAAACCCTGCTTGCTTGAATTTGCTTTTAACATTGTGCTGGCCAAATGCAACAGGCCTGCAGCTGATTCTGGCTAAGAAGCTACCTGTTTAAAACTATTGCTTTAACTGTTTGAATTTCCAAAGGAAAAGCTATAAACTTTTATTTTTTAACTTTATGTTGTTTTTATTAATTTTTTTCTCACTCCTTTCTCTTCTGTTTTCCATGTGAATCTCTTTTTCCTGTGTAAGGTAATGTGATAACAGTAGCAGTATCTTACATTTATGATGGGCCAGCCACCGATCTAATCTTTACAATGAGGCTTTTGACGTTACTTCCTTTCCTTCATTCCTCATATAAGGAAATGGACAGATCAAAGTTAATAATCTGTCCACAATCACATAGCTAGTTAGTCAAAGGGCAGGTATTGGCTCCAGACATACTGAAACGCCAATATATTTTAAATGGCTACATATTCATTTTTCTGGGGAAGAAAATGGAATCAAGAAGTTTTGCTGCGGATTGCTTCAGTCGTGTTGGGCAAACCGGTACACTGGGTGGGTTTGGGGGCGAGCTCGCAGAGAATTAACCTGGGTAAGCCAGAGCCGGCGCTTTCCTCAGCCGGCAGTCGCGAGAGAAGTCTTCACTGAGGCCAAATGCGGGTTAAAGCTTTATTGATACACACTGGGATGGGCCACCCGGGGACCGGAGAAGCGAGACATTTGGGGTTAGGAAACCCTGGGGCTCGATCGACGACCCAGAGCTCGGAGAGCGCTGGGCTTAAGTACATTCGGGGAAGGGGGGGAGTTTAGGGCTCACACGTCAGGGAGGTGACAGCCAATCATATAAACTAGGAGGCCGTTGCTAAGCTTCAGGCAGGTGTAGAGCTAGAATTAGGAGTAGAGAAGTGAAGAGAAAAACAGGAAGGGTTGTCGGTTTGTGGTGAGCTACGGAAATGGGCAGTCTACGACAAGAGGGGGAAGGGAGTAGACATAGAGAAGGATTAAAAGAATCTTTAAGTATGGCTAGGCTCCAGTCCCTGAGAAATATGCCACAAAGTTTATACTGTAATGCAAGGAGTAAATACAAAAAAGGAGATGGATGAAATGTCCATATTATTGAGAAATAAGGGACAGAGTCTTTTGATTCAGACCATATGGGTTCAAATTGCCAGCTATGTGACTTTGCTAAGTTCCTTAAACATTTTGAACATGAACATGTTCATCATTGTTTAACAGCCCTGGCTGTTTTGCAGCAATTGTTTCGTTGTTGTTGTTTTTTAAAAAAAGGATGTTGATATTTTCAATAAATGTAAAACTGTTGTGATATTAACCCACCAAATTGGCAGGAATTCCCATAGCAGTCTCTTGGGCAATCACAACAGTGCAAACCCATTAGATTTCTACCTCTAAAGTCTGAAAAATATCTGGTGTTGCAAACTACAGGTTTCACATCTGTAGCTCTTTCTCACTTGCACTGGAAATCACTGCAGTTTCTGTGCCACAGCCTGCTTGCTGCTATTCCATGCTATTGTGGAGTCTCAGATGCCCACCTCTTCTCTCTTTTATGCCAGAGCTTCTCATTGAAGACTCCGTTCTGTCGTTAAACTCAACTCTGGTTCTATTTGTTTCATGACCTATGTTCATATTGACCAGTTCGTACTGGTACCCATTAAACTGTTTACTTTTAATATGCATCTCCCTAAAAAGAACTGCACCCAGTTAGGATCTATGGTTTTTTTCCCATCATATTTGTACAAAGAATATGCAAACAAGCCCATCAATTTCTTTCTTGCACAAACATTAGATTACCCAACAGGAAGTTCTTGGTCTTTGGAATCCACAAAGCATCTATTGATATTTCTCAGGAATCAGGGAAACCAGAGCTCTAGATACACAGCACCTCGTCTACCTTTCAGAGAAAGGGAAACATGTTTTTCTTTTCTGAGAAGAGTATTGCTACCTCTTTTAATATGCATAAAGTAAGTTCCTACAACTGCAAAACCAAACCAAAGCAAACTAAAATGCAAATAGAGCCATCAGTTTATTACCCTCTTAACCCAGATACTTATTTCATATATTCTGCTGCATTTAAATGGAGATAATAGGTTATATCTCTTACATTTATTTGGGAAGTAAATTAAAGGATTTAATGTATTAATATATGTGAAGTAATTAAAGCACCTCATGTCACATGGGGTACCTGGAAAATAATTGTTATTAGTTCTGTACAGACATAATTTTGGAAAGAGACAAACAAAATGAAGTAGAAATGATTTAATCCATGGGGAAAGACAGAAATTGGTAAAGTTTCAATTAAGGAACTATTTTACAAAAATAAAAATTTAAAAATAATCTGTATTTTTTACTGCCCTAAACAAACTTCTTTGTATTATCATCGAATATTAATATTTCATACAAAACAATATTTTGGCAACAGTAATAGTGGTTGGTGATGTTGATGGTGGTGGTCGTGATTGTGGTGGAAGTGATAGAAATTCAAAGATATTATGGTAATGATTCTATTGAATAACTCCCAGATCTGACTTATAAAGCATTGAATCAAGATAATATCCTCTTATCCCTCTCAAAGTTTTAATTCATTGTTTCAGAACGTACCGTACTATTAACAATCAAATGTATTATTATAATGGTACTGTTCCTCAATTTTACAGAAAGGTTCTCCTTTCTTGATCTTGTAGATAACTGATTGCGGACAATCAATGCACTGCCCCAGATTTCATATATTATTTTCAACTGCAGGCATATTATGCCTTGGAATTTTTATATGACTTCTGGACCATATAGCAGGATGATATTAAAAGCATGGTAAAAATTCTATGCCAAGCCCAAATGTTTCACTACAGGTTTAAAGAAGTTTCTAACTGTATGAAAATGTAGAGCTGTGTTCCAATAGCCATGTTTCTTGAGGATGATTGTATAATGATATAACTTTCACAGTGTAACTATGTGCTTGTGAAAACCTTGTGTTTGATGCTCCTTTTATCTACCTTATCAACAGATGAGTAAAACATATGGATTAAAAATAAATAAATGAGGGGGAACAAATGTTTAAATAAATTTAGTAGATTGAAATGCTGGTGATCGGTGAGGGGGAGGGGATGGGGTCTGGTATGTACAATTTTTTTTTCTTTTTTCTTTTCATTTCTTTTTCTGGATTGATGCAAATGTTCTGAAAGATGATCATGGTGCTGAATATACAACTATGTGATGAAAATGTGAGTTATTGTTTATACACCAAGAATGGAATGATCATATGGTAAGAATGTTTGTGTTTATATGTTGTTGTGTTTAAAATAAATTAAAAAATGCAAACTACTCGTAAAAAAATAGAAATTTCTGCAATTATATGATACAATGAGGTAAGGTGATATGGCTAGATATGTAAGAGGCTATATTTCACCCTGAATTGGAAGAATACTATCATTTTCTCCCTGAGGTGTTCATTTTAAGGGTCTTGGGAGAGTCCAGAGCCACACTTACCAGGATCTCCCAGGCTGATGCCTCCTAATGTGCTACTTTGAAAATGCATTCCTTCTGCTCCATGTGATAATTATTAATAAGTTTATTGTTTATAAGGCAAAATTTCCCCTAGATATTCAGCACATGGGTCAAATCTATATACTCAAGGCACTCTGCAAGCCCACAAGGATAGGTTGAGTTTTATTGACCCTGTATGTCCCAGCACAGGATTTGTCACTTGTTCTGTCACGTTATCTTCATGCAACCATGGAAAGCACCATGTCCAAACTCAAACTGAATCCTCTTTTCAACTAGGTTTAATTACTCAGAAATATTCTTTCCTATGCAAGATGTAAATTCAGTTGTTTTAAAAATGTGTAGGTTTGCTCACATAATGTACCACTTTTGTGATCGCATTTCACTTATTCCCCTTAGCAATATCTTCTACAGGAAATTCACATAGAAAATCAGTCAACCAAATTCACCCAAATAAAATAGGTCAAGGCTATTAAATGTAACCTCTATTTTCAAATGATATGCTAGTCATATTTTCTGGGTGAAAGGCATCCCTGACGTTACTGCTCATAATGAAAATCTTGGTGGACTATACAAGTAGGTGAGGGGGGAAAGTTGCTTGACTTAATTTAGCTGTATGCCTTGATTAGAGTCTAGTCAAAATGACATCACAGTATAACAAACAGAGATCATATCCTCTTAATTATACACATAATTTCTGCAAGGGTGTTTACACTGCCAAAAGGAAAATGTTCCTCTTAAATTTTCATAAATATTTGTACTGTCTAGAGAATGATGTAACTACTCAGTACTCTCCAAATGAGTGGTTTACCCATATATGTGGCATTAACCAAGAATAGACATTTAGAAGCCATCCCTCTCAATAGGTTTTGTTGTATGCCTCCTTTAAATTTCAGTGATTCATATTGCTTTACCACCGTTACTTATCCTATGGAATGATTCCTAGCTACCAGTTAGTTTGCTGGATAAAGGAGACATCAATTCCTTTAGGTTTTTCAGAATGAGAGTTCAATAGGACAAGGACAACTGTCTCTTGCTAATAAAATCTCAATACCTGGTTCTGCTATCAGAGTCTCTGGGTCAAACACTCCACTTTCTTGCTTACGATGACATCCTCTAGTAGGATAGTAATAAAATGCTATTATCATAACAGGAACTCAGTCCCAAACAAACCTTTCCCTATTGATAAAAACTTTTGATGAATTATTATTCTAAAAGAATTCTAACTTTTCTCCATCTTATGAAACATTTCTTCCCAAAAAAGGGATAAGCAAAAAAATAAAGAAAAAGCTTCATATAAGTTGAAGAAAAACACATCCTAATGAGTGCGTATAGCAGAAGATAATATTATAAACCATACAAAAGAATAACTTACTTCATGCTGACAGACATTAACTCTTTAGCCCTGTAACACGTCTGTGGTAACACATAGGCAGATATATTTCTTTGAAATTTTCTTACAGTATTATGCTTTCAAAGTAACAACATCTACACATCAAAGAATATCAATGTTCTTGGAAAAGAATTCTCCAAGAGATATTTCAACTTTCTGTTTTGTAACCACAGGCACAAACTGCTTTTATTCTGCAATACCTTTAAAGGATGTTTGTCTAGCAAAGAACCTTTTCCCATACCACCCCCCACCTTATTTTTCTTGTTTTCTATCACAGCACAATTTCTAAAAAATTGTTCTATCAGCACTGTCCTCAGTGTATTTCCTCTCAGTCTCTTTTGAACCCATTCCACTCAGATTTTCTACCAACCAATTCTCCCAACTGCTTTTATCAAAGCTACTGGGTTTAGATCTCAGTATTTCTAAATCCAACAATCAGTTATCAAGCCTCCATTACTTGATTGATCAATAACTTTTACTGAAACGTACTCCTCCTTCCTCTTTGAAACTCTTGATTCAATCAAATTTCAGAACTCTTGGTTTTCTTGGTTAGCCTCCTGGTCCTCTGGAAGCAAATTCCTCATCTGCTTTTCTGGTGCTGTGTTCCTTTGCTGGAGCAAAGAAACACGGAAAGCAGCATCATGTTGCTGTTGATGTGGCAAAACAATATTTCATCAATTTCAGTAAAGACAGCATAATATGATACTTTGGCTTTTACATGGTGAGGAGAGCATTATACTATTTCCCTACTATCTAAGAACTATATTAAATGTCCTATTCTATAATCAAACTTGATAGACACTTTGATTTCTCTCCATCTGAAGGTTATCACATGCTTTGTCTTCATAGATGCAAAATTTTTATAATATTGGATAATAACCATAATAGGACATATGCATTTCAAACAATGGAATATAAATGCAATGAATAAACTGGAGTTATCTCATTTAAATTTCTGGGCATGATAAGATATTCTCTTCAACTGGAAGGGTCTTTTTCGATACGGAATCAACATATATCTTCTGAACCAGTTTACTCAAAAACTTTGAAAAGCGAAAGAAAATAAGATTATTCAGCTCATTCAGACTAGAGCACAGGCCATTTTGCCTCCTGGTCTTTATAAAACAACATGTATAAATGATTCTCAAAAATCCTGTGAATGATTTTGAAGCTCTCTCAATCTTGTGGCAAATTTCTATGGGAAAATCATAGTGGGGGATTCTAGAACACTCAGATAAAACTACAACATCTTTGGAAAATAATTATTTTCCACTAAGGGAAAGCTATTTGCTTGCTTTTGGGCCTTGGTTGAGATTTAAAGCCTCACAATAGAATATCAAGTGAGCATTTGACTTTTGCAGACTGTACCTGTATAACATGACAAAGTATGGATTTAGAAATGCCCAGAAGCACTCCATCTTCAAAAAGAGAAAGTACATTTTCATCTTCTAAAAAATCATGTAGATTGCTAGATAAATGTTACTAGTACACCTAAAATTTTGACTAAAATCATATTTAAAATTACCAAAACTTGCTTTAAATTAATTGCTCGTATTTCTGAAAGTAAATTTATATCCTTGACAATCAGACATAATTAGCAAACAGAAAGATAAGCCAACCCTCTGGCTGGAAAATAATTGAATGATGAGTAAAAAGAAGGTGTGCAGAACAGACACATAAGTAGACCTTTAAAGAAAGGTCGAGTGTTAGAATATGCATAATCCATATGAATATAGCCCTAAGCGTCCTCTTTTGGAGAAAATTTTTAAAATTGAGGTTAGACAAGATGATCCTGACTGTGGACTTACTTTGCCTCTCTAAAGGCTCTCTAAACCCACCTGTGATGTGAGCTCATGTGCAGAAGGGACTTAATCACATGGGTGGCAGCTATTCATGAATTCAAAATTAAAGACTACCTATCACCAACGCTGACCAGGAAATCCATATTCGCAATTAAAAAAATAATTAAACTCTGCCCAGTGATTTTAATCAGGACAAAAGAAGCATATTGAGATAAAAGATGAAAAATTGTATGCCTATACATTTAAGAACTAAATGTTAAGGACAGCATCCTAGAAAAATTTAAACTCCACAACAGACTCTAGAAGAAAAAACAAACAAACAAACAAACGTTGAATGGATCTTAAATAACTGGACTTCATAGAAGGATCACTGGGTTTAGGCAGATCTCAGTCGAGTTCTAATAAACACTCAAGGAGATAAATACTATCTTACCCAATTTCTTTAGATAGTAGAGAAAGAAAAAACACTAATTCATTTTATAAGGCTATTAAGATACTGACTCCAAAGCCAGACAACTGGAATTATTTTTTTAGATTAGCTTTGGATGAGAGAATATGGATTTCCTTCTGTAGTCAAACCAGGCTTTAGGAACCAAGGGTCAGTTATGGAAGTCAAGTGTAGCCTGCCTCCTTTCCCTGTGACCCACAGATAAACCCTGTACTCAGAAACAGATGTGTTAGCCTGGCTTCCAGAATGGGAGGATAAATGAGGGCTCGCTTAATTCTCAGGACGATCTTTACATATAACTTATCCCACAGCAGAAAGTGGCCGCCTGCACATATTCTTTCCCTCCTTGCCCTGAGCAGATGTGAATATTCCCAGACTAAGTATTTAAATTTGATGGCACCATTTCCAGCCCCACGGATATATCTGTTTCTGGTGGGGAGGGAGGAGCATCCTTTGCTTTATGGTGTAATGGAGTGCATACATGACACTGCCCTGGGTTGGCCAGCTGATCCAGACTCTCTGGCCTTGGGGGACTGATGTCCACTAGTGGAGTTGACCTTGCTCTGTCTCTTCATGATCTGAGTAAATGGTGTTCCATCCAGGGTCTGTGTGAGCTGTGCTTTGCTGGCAACTTCATCCCCTTCACAGCATGGAGCTGGTGGCACCTAGGTCTGCTGCTCCTGCTTGCAGGCACTTTTACACATCTTACTCTCATGCGCTGAGGTAAGTCTCCACCCCTGGAGGTAGTAATAGATGTCTCTCTTTCTTGCTGATAGTTTGGCACAGTGAGCAGTGTGTCAATGCAATTTTGAATCTAAGCTATGATATGTATTAATTATATGACTTTGAGCAACCCATTTCCCTAGGATATTTTTTCCTCATCATAGTATTTTGGAGATGTTAAAATAAAGCAAGATGTGTCTTAGTTTTCCATGGCTTCTGTGACAAATACCATGCAATGGGTTGTCTTGGATAACAGGAATGGATTGGCTCATGGTTTTGGAGACTAGTAGTCCAACATCAAGGTATTGGCAAGGCTTGTTTTCTCCCAAAGTCTGGGCTTTCCAGTAATTCTCCTTCAGATGGTAATCTCTCTCTCTCCTTGCATCTACTCCTCTGATTTGTGATGAATTCAGGCTTCTGCTTCTATGCCCAATTTCCTTTGCTTATAAGAAGTTCAACCATATGGATTAAGACCCACCCTGGTTCATTTTGGACTCATCTAACCAGATCTTGAAGATCCTCATTACAAATGAATCCACATCTAATAATATCTCCAAAGAACCTATTCACAAAAGGTTTATACCCTTAGGAATTCAGATTAAAATTTGAACGTGTCTTTAGGGGGAACATGATCCAATCATCAGAAATATGTGATCAGATTATTCTGCAACATAGCACTTTATATGAGCACAAGGCATTTATAGTAATTATTGAAAGAATATGATTAATATGGAGATTCTTTATGATAGAACAAACCAAGAAATAAAGAATACTAAGATTCCCAAGAATCCAAGAGGTAAAAGATCCAATTGATTAAAAAAATCTATGAAACCAAACAGGTTGAAATTTGTTTTTGTCAAAGATCTTGGTAGTTAGAAAAGCTATTTGACACTTAGAGACCCATGGTGAGGACGTTCAAAATGTTTCCTGATATTAAAGAAAATAACTAAAATTTAATGTAAGAAGATTTTAAGATGATGAGACTATTTCAACAGTCAGCAAAATGAAAATTTCACTCTACAGATCAATGACAAGAAATCTTTATTCTAACCCCAGTCTATGAGGCACAGATAGAATTCAGTGAATTCAGCTAGCTTCAGGTTATCTCTGATTGCTCCTGTTGTCCTACTGTATGCTATTCAATGAGGAACTCATCAGAGATTACTAAGTGAGTCATCTTTTCTAGTTGTGCTATGATAGAGAACAGGATATAAGACATATGATGGAATGCAGAAAATGATACAGCATCAAGCAGGCATTTTTCTGACATGCCCGGGACATATCAGATAACTTCAGTTTGAGAATATGGAGAGACTTTCTCTTGGCTCTGGAAGCAATGCACTGGTGAGGTGGTGTCTCTAGTGATTTCTTTGTCATAAGATATCAACAAAGGAAGTACAGGGAAGATGATGTGTGATTCAATTCCCTGTGCCTCTGAAAGACATTTGGGTCAAGACATTGAGTCCCTAATTTATACAAAGGAAGAAAGATAAAAAATATGGATTTCACTACCATTGGCAATACTCCATTCGTTCTGGGCCCTTGACAATTTATGGTAATCACTAAATCCACACAATAATACATGCTTAACTTGATACGCAAAGAACAACAAATCCCCTAAGGGCGAGAGCACCTAATAGTTCAAAATCATGTATAAATTATTTTTGGTATCAGCAGACAGAACATGGTGGATTATCTTTGTAAACCGTGCCTAAATTACAAGAACCTAAGTAGATTAGCACTTTGAAGAAATGAGAACATAAATGGTGGAACTGCTTTAAAATCATTGCTGGGTTTGTGTGCTTCCGATTATAAGCATTAACCCATCTCCCGAGAGAATTTTTGTTTGATTCAAGAAGAGACCTTTGATCTTCCCCAAAAGTTACATGATCAATAAAATCTATGGGGTTAAAGCACATAAAGAGGAAATGTGGTAACAAAAACAATTTATAGCTGGACTCACACTTTGGTCAAGATGATGAACGTGCATCTGAAAGGATGTTCTGGGGTAAAAGGCCAACTGCTGTTGATAAAAAATCATATAGCAGGCTGGGAATGGGGTATTTTTGCAAGAAAAACATCTGTGAGGTACTTATCTCCATTTTCTAAGTGAAGTAACTGAAGAAAAAAAAATGTTGAGTAAATCTGAATGTCAGTCATTTATTAAGTACCGGAGTTTATATTCAAATCTGTGAGACTGTTCAAGACCAGTGTCAAAATTGCTTACAATAAGCAATGATTTGAGTAAAGTGAAACTCAGTAACATCAAGTCGTCCATTAATATCAAGCAATGGGTTTGTTAACTAAATAGTTTAGTTATATATTTGAGTGTATATATATATATATATATATATATAGAGAGAGAGAGAGAGAGAGAGAGAGAGAGAGAGAGAGGAATGTATTTACATGAATGTGTATGTAAACATATGTATAGAAAGAGAGAGAGTGAGCGAAATTGTACAACTACTCCCATAATCTAGTTTTAAAACACTTCCATCATCCAAAATTTTCTTACCCTCTTTTGAAATGAATCCCCATTCACACCCCAGCCCCAGGAAACTGTTTCTTCGCTTCCTGTCTCTCTCTGTATTTAGTACTATTGCAGTCTTGGGTACACTACGGTGAATAAAATGGACATTGTATATTTCACAGGGAAGGCAAATGTTAAACAAATAAGTATAGAAATACTAATGGGTGTCAACTCTAAGACCTTATTGCTATGAATGTCATAACCACATTTAATGATTAGAGCACAAGTGAACTCTAATGAGAGGATATCTGGAGCTTACAGAATCTCTGCAAGGGTGGAGGGCGCAGTCTCAGTGATGACACAGTCATGCACAACTCAAATGAGGCTGGGCACACGGCCCAGAGAAGCTGCCTGCTGTCTGCGTCCAGAGGCTGTAACAGAACCAGCGACCCTGGACCCTCAACCCTGCCCCAGCACCACCGCACCTACTGTGGTGACAACTTATGGTGTGCTGCTGCTGCTGCCATTCATCCTTCCAATGGGTTTGCAAGTGTCTCACTTGTTCGTATTAACATTCTCCAAATCGAGTCCGCAGAGAGAAATGCTCAACTGCTTATTTTCTGGTTTCAAAATCTCCTGGGAACACGGGTGCCCTGTATTTTCCCTTTACGTAAGTACTGCTTTAGCAGTGTCACACACAGTTTATAAGTATATTTTTCACCATTCTTCAATTCTTAGAGTATTCTAATTTTTATTACCATGATTTATAAGTCCTTTAAGGATATGTATTCTAGTTGTTAAATGGAGTTTTTTTGATAGCTACTTTATTGATGTATTTTTACTGTTACTGCTTTTTAAGATGACTTTCTGTTGAATGAGGTCTATACCACACCAAATTTTAAAGTTCTGTAAGACTTGTTTTATGACCTATTACTTTGCAAATTGACTATTTGTGAATAAAAATTTCATCCTCCAGGTGTGAGATGCAATGTTCAGTATAAGCACCGCCCCAATCAAGATTAATTGCATTGTTCAGATCTTTAGAGCCATCCTACTAATCACCTGCCAGATCTATTTACTAAAAAGAGGGAAGTATGTTTAAAATAATGCACAATGATGATGGAATAATTCATTTCTTTTTGGAGTTCTGTCAAATTTTCCTTAAATTCTTTGAAGCTAATTTATTTTGTATGTTCCAACCTAATTTACTTAGTATGGTTAATATCCTCCCAGTGAATCAAACATTCTATCAATATACATCACTACTTCTTTATCTCTGATTGTAGTCTCAGTAATAAAGGTTTTTTTACAATATCAATATTGTTATTGTATCAGGTGTTCTAGTTGATTTCTTGCCTCTATGCTCCAAATTCATTATTTTTGCCTGCTTGGTGAAAATGGACATGAGCCCTTTAAATATTTACTTTGCCAGTGGGCAATGTATTAAACTTGATGAGTAGAGGGCCTGAGAGAGACGTTGTAGGATGGTAGGGTTCTGTTCCCTTGGTGGAATCCCACAGCATATGGAGATTTCTCCCCAGCACTTGGCTCCTTTAATATACACTGCTTCTTAATGTCCAGCCCCTGCAAGAAGCAGTAGCCTGTAGCTCTGAGCACCCAGCAGCTTCTCTAGGCACTCACCTCAGGTGGTCATGTAGCAGATTCCCTTTGGTGTTTCCCTGGCACCCCAGAGGGCAGATTTCCAGCAAGTTCCACTGGCTCAGTGCCACAGCAACTTCTCTGCCATCCATTGAGCCATGGATGCACCCTCTCAAAAGAGGTCTGGATCTCAGCCTTGGGGTGCCAGAGCCATGTCTGTGAATATCTTATCTCAACATTATGGTCATGGCTGTTCCTTGCATCTGCTATTCTTAAATCGCTTAGAGCACTCTTTACTTCTTACTTTCCAACCCATTGTAGCTATAATTCCCTCTCGTTGATAAGAATTTTCTATATTAAACTTCACTTTTTCAAATTAACATGTGGTTTCTTGCTGGTGGTAGAGCCCAGGCTGACACACAAGATTTCTTTTGATCCGTATTTGCCTTGTATGGCATTTAAAAATTACTTTACTTTAG
>PVIY010025052.1:0-37224 GCA_004026745.1 Myrmecophaga tridactyla
AAGACTATGAGTAAAGGTAAAAAGAAGGAAAATTAGATATGATATATAAAATCCAAAAGGCAAAATGGTAGAAGAAAGTACTACCTGTGCGGTAATAACACTAAATGTTAATGGATTAAACTCCCCAATCAAAAGACATAGACTGGCAGAATGAATTAAAAAACAGGACCCATCTATATGCTGTCTCTACTCAAAGGACATGAGGGCAAGGATACAAACAGACATTTGTACACACCAATGTTTATAGCAGCATTATTTACAATTACCAAGAGATGGAAGCAGCCAAAATGTCCATCAACAGACAGTTGGCTAAACAAACTGTGGCATATACATACGATGGAATATTATGCAGCTGTAAGACAGAAGAAAGTTATGAAGTATGTAACAACATGGATTGACCTTAAGGACGTTATGCTGAGTGAGATTAGCCAGAAACAAAAGGACAAATACTGTATGGTCTCACTGATATGAACTGACATTAGTGAATAAACTTGGAATGTTTCATTGGTAACAGAGACCATCAGGAGATAGAAATAGGGTAAGATATTGGATAGTTGGAGCTGAAGGGATACAGATTGTACAACAGGACTGAATATAAAAACTCAGAAATGGACAGCACAATACTACCTAACTGTAATACAATTATGTTAAAACACTGAATGAAGCTGAATGTGAGAATGATAGAGGGAGGAGGGCTGGGGGCATAAATTAAATCAGAAAGAAAGATAGACGATAAAGATTGAGATGGTATGCTCTAAGAATGCCTAGAGTGTATAATGATAGTGACTAAATGTACAAATTTAAAAAATGTTTTTGCATGAGGAAGAACAAAGGAATGTCATTATTGCAGGGTGCTGAAAATAGATGGTAATTAATATTTTAAAATTTCAACTTATGTGTGAGGCTAAAGCAAAAAAATGTTTATTTGGTACAAAATTTATATTTTGACTAGTGCATTTCCTAATATAACTTATGAATATAATTGGTTGAACAACATAAGTACATGGAACCCTGGGTAGGACATGAGATTTTGTTTATTTGTCCAGAGTTTATTTATTCATGCCCCGATGAAAACCAGAGTGATTTGATCAATGAGTGGAAAAGTATTTGCGAAGTCCCCTTTGGGGAATGGTGAGAACAGGGGAAAATTCAACTTCTCCAAGTTGAATTCTTGATATTCTCACAAGCATTGTGGACAACCAAAGCTATAGGCTGAGCCCTCTGTCTTGGGGTTTGTTCGTATGAAATTTAACCCCACAAAGGATAGGTCAAGCCTACTTAAAATTAGGCCTAAGAGTCACCCCCAAGAGAACCTCTTTGGTTGCTCAATGTGGCCTCTCTGTCCAGCTAACACAACAAGCAAACTCACCACCCTCCCCCTGTCTATGTGGGACATGACTCCCAGGGGTGTGGACCTTCCTGGCAACGTGGGACAGAAATCCTAGAATGAGCTCAGACTCAGTATCGAGGGATTGAGAAAAACTCTAGAATGAGCTGAGACCAGCATCATGGAATTGAGAAAACCTTCTCGACCAAAAGGGGGAAGAGTGAAATGAGACCAAATGTCAATGGCTGAGAGATTCCAAACAGAGTCGAGAGGTTATCCTGGAGGTTATTCTTATGCATTAAGTAGATATCACCTTGTTATCCAAGATGTAATGGAGAGGGTGGAGGGAACTGCCTGAAAATGTAGAGGTGTATTCCAGTAACCATGTTTCTTGATGATGATTGTATAATGATATAGCTTTCACAATGTAACTGTGTGATTGTGAGAACCTTGTGTCTGATGCTCCTTTTATCTACCTTGTCAACAGACGAGTAGAACATAAGGAATAAAAATAAATAATAGGGAACAAATGTTAAAATAAATTTAGTTTGAAATGCTAGTGATCAATGAAAGGGAGGGGTAAAGGGTATGGTATGTAAAAATTTTTTTTTCTGTTTTTGTTTTATTTTTCTGTTGTCTTTTTATTTCTTTTTCTGAATTGATGCATATGTTCTGGGAAATGATCATGATGATGAATATGCAACTAAGTGATGATATTGTGAATTACTGATTATATCTGTAGAATGGAATGAGCATATGTTAAGAATGTTTGTGTTTCTTGTAATTTTTTTTTAAATTTAAAAATGAATAAAAAAAGTGTATAATTAAAAAAACACACCTAAAATTGCAGAATTGTAACCCATACCAAACTCTGAAATCTGTACTACAGCTAATTATTGTGCTGTGCTTTGAAATTTATTGCTTTTTTGTATATATGTTATTTTTCACAAAAAAGAAAGTCAGTTGTGATGATAAATATATATATGTTCATTCCTTCTAGCCTCCTATATTTTTGAGCAGCAAGAAGGAAAAATCTGAGAGGATGGTATGGTAGCCCATGACAAACTCTGGAATCTGTCCTGTGACTACTTGTTGAAGAGTGCTTTGAAAACTATTGCTTTTTTCTTTCTTTGCTTTGTATAAAAGTTATACAATTAAAAAGTTAAAAAAACAAGTTCCAATGGCCGACGCTAGTCACATGCCACCCCCTAAAATTAAAAGGAGGCTGGAAGATGTAGGAGAGCACATGGATATTTGGAGAATTTCATCTTAGTCACAATGCTTTGGGGCTGTTTGAGTTTTTTTTTAATTGGCTTTTCCAGTTTAAAAAGAAAGAGCTGAGTAAGTTCGTCATATATAGTGATGTAGCACGCACAGGATAGATTAGTCACTTCTCCCCACGCAACTGAGCAAACTGTGACATGCTATCCATGTCATGTGTCATAGCCACATTACTACTGAAAATAATGAAGAATTGTTCTTTCAAAACTTTGATTTTTGAAATCAATAAAGATTTAAAAGAAAAAAAGGAAGAAATGAGCCTGGAATGCATGTAGTGAAGATTTATCAATAAAAATATTAAAAAAAGAAAGAAAGAAAGAAAGAAATGAGCCTGGTTATATTCTCTCAAAACTTTACAAAAACAAACTGTAGGCCAAACTTGGCTCCAGGGCTGTAGTTCCATCCCAGGTTTAGACGTACTTAGAGATAGCAGAGCTGTTCTTTTGCTCTTTGTGCCCATTTGTAATATGTTTTTTTCACTGTGTCCCCTCTGCCCCACCCCTGCTGAGCATAAGGTATTACCTTTGAAGTCTCATCACAGGCTCTTTATCACAGATGAAGGTAAATAGGCAGAACCTTTGCAAGCTCTAAAGAAGGGTAATGGGTCTAAGATAGTACCATCTCCCTAGTACTCTGTCCTGCCCTTAAACTTATTTTGGCCTTTCCCATCCTCACTTTCCCAACCTCACAAAGGCTTTAGACTTTCTCTCACTTTTGACTTCATGTCCCTTTTTTGGCGAAACCAGAAAAGGTGACAATTATCTATCTAGCCTTTGACTGTATCTATTCAGACTACTATGCTAATAATTCTCCCAGAAATATGTATTTTCAGGTTCATTTCCTGTAGGAAAGTGGAAGGGGTAGGGAAGGAGAATGGCAGGAGGATAGACTTTTATATGCTCCTTAAATCATATTAAGCCCTAAAAGTAAATCTACTTTAGTCTTCACAGGGTACGGATGCAGGGCAGAGAAGGTGATGTAGAGGAACTAGCAGTCTAACAAAGATTAATGGAATTTTCCTTATCATTCTCTGTATTTTTTCCGCCCTATCCCTCTCACTTTTCTCCTTGAATCCCCAGATTTTGAACCAAATAAATGCTAATGTTCCAGAACCCTATTGAATTTTTAAAATAACAAAGTTGAAAAGCTCTGAGACTGTCTCATCACCCATTTTTCAGAAGCAGATTTTAAGGCTGAGAGCCAAGTTATTTATTCTCTGTGTGTGTGTGTGTGTGTGTGTGTGTGTGATATTCATTCATTTGGTTGCACTCACTCATTCAGCATGTTTTTATTAAGAACCTGCTACATGTCAGTTAAACTGCTCTGGGCACTGGGGATATGGTGGTAAATGAGACTAAATCCTTCCTTTTGTGAAACTTTTATTTAAAAGGGAAGGTAGAGTAGGCAACAGTGGCTCAGTGGCAGAATTTTCGCCTGCCAGAGACCTGGGTTCAATTCCCAGGGCCTGCCCATGTAAAAAAAAAAAAAAAAAAAATGGAAGATTAAAAAATTGAAACAAATATATAAAAATATGTAAGGATTTCATTTTGAAAAATGCTGTGAAGAAATTTAAATTGCCAGTGTGATTCAGACTCTGTCAAGGATAGGAGTTAAGCAGTACGATGCCTTGCTTTCTAATATATCTCAATGTCATTTTTCTGTTATTTTATTTCAGTATAATAGCATCGTCTGTGCTTGGAAGATCAGTTTTCACAGTTTGTCCCTGTTCCTTGGTCACCATGTAATTTATGCAGCCTAATACTTTGTTTACAACTTAAAAAATATCTCCATGTCCACAGCTGGCTCTGCCTGGACTGGCCTGAGAGTGTGCCTCTCCTCCCATCTAGATCTGGTAGATGGGCATAGACATGTTTTAAAGGAGTGGCTTTCCCTGTAGTTTCATTGAGGGGCACAACTAAGAAATCTTTTATTCTATTCACCCAGGGCTAGAGATGAGAAAATCTAAATGGTTTGGAGTGAGATCAAACTTTAACAGATATATTGCTGAAACATTTCACTGTGATATGCACAAATTGTCGCAGGTAGCCAGACTTCCCACAGCTACCCCTTGAGCCTCTTTTCACAAATAGCAGCCCTGTCATTCTGTCTCCTTACCCTGCTCTATTTTTTGTTCTCACTTCTTTTTATTACCTAACATTTATTTTCTCTCTTTCTTGTTAAAAACAAGCTTTGTGAGAACAGAATTTTTGTTTTGTTTTGTTCATTATTTATCCCTGACCCTTACTAGTTGCTCAACAACTATTTAAATGAGTGAGTGAGTAAATGGGTGAATCAAAGAAAATGGCATAAAGCTATGATTATAGGGATGAAAAAAGCAATCGTATTTGATTAATTACACGGTGGAGAGGACCTTACTTCCTTCTAGCATTTTTAGGATCAGATGATAAGCTGTTGACAACTTCAGGGGATATAATGCAGTCTTCCTGGCAATTCTTAAAATATCTTATGCTTGCATATGGGGAGATGTTCTAGTTTGCTAGCTGCCAGAATGCAATATACCAGAAACGGAATGGCCTTTAAAAAGGGGAATTTAATAAGTTGCTAGTGTACAGTTCTAAGGCCGAGAAAATGTCCCAATTAGAACAAGTCAATAGAAATGTCCAATCAAAGGCATCCAGGGAAAGATACCTTGGTTCAAGAAGGCCGATGAAGTTCTCAAGTGAGAAGGCACATGGCGAACACAGTCACAGTTTCTCCCTTGGCTGGAAGGGCACATGGCGAGCATGGCGTCATCTGCTAGCTTTCTCTCCTGGCTTCCTGTTTCATGAAGCTCCCCAGGAGGCGTTTTCTTTCTTCATCTCCAAAGGTTGCTGACTGTGGACCCTCTGCTTCGTGGTGCTGCAGTATTCTCTCTCTCTGAATGTTTCATTCTCCAAAATGTTTCCTCTTTTATAGGACTTCAGAAACTAATCAAGACCCACCCAAATGGGTGGGGACACGCCTGTACCTAATCCAGTTTAACAACCACTCTTGATCAAATCACATCTCCAGGGAGATTATCTAATTACAGTTTCAAACATACAATACTGAATAGGGATTAGAAGAAACAGCTGCCTTTACAAAATGGGATTAGGATTAAACATGGCTTTTCTAGGGTACAAACATCATTTCAAACCATCACAGGAGGTGTTTAGGGCTTCTGCATTCTCCATATGCTCTGTGTCTCTCTAGTGAAGGA
The DNA here is from genome assembly GCA_004026745.1 of Myrmecophaga tridactyla. Classification (NCBI taxonomy): domain Eukaryota; kingdom Metazoa; phylum Chordata; class Mammalia; order Pilosa; family Myrmecophagidae; genus Myrmecophaga; species Myrmecophaga tridactyla. Next base: position 5,808 of record PVIY010025052.1, read on the forward strand.
GTGCAGTACATGTACAAGGGCCAGAATCCATTTTACTGCAGCTTGACCTGTTGTCTGGCTACTATTCTTGGTTCTACCTTTATTTCTTTAGTACAGTCACTGTAGCTGCTGCTATGGCAGGAACAAGGTCCAAATATTACCCTAAGAGAAGTGCTGACTTTAGCATATGCAAACCAGGTAAAGCAGTGGTGATGTTGACATGGCAGAGAAAATGGGTGTAGGGAAATAGAGTGTATCTTTGACTGTCACAGAGAAAGTTAGCTTTTCAAACTTTTAAAAGGATGTTGCACATAGCAGAAAATAGCTGAACAGGCAAAATACCATCACAGCTCTTTAAGAAATGAATCCCAGTTCTTTAGTACTCATGCTGTGCCCAGCATTGAGCAATTGATTTGGTGTCCTAACTGGTTCTACTCTGTCCTGTCCTTATCCTTTTTCTATTAACTTATGCTAACTTTGTCTTTATTGCCTTTGGAGATCCAAAGCAAACTCAACAAGGCCAAGGATGATATTAATAAGAACATGTCATACCTGAAAGTGGACAAAGAATATGTGAAAGCTTTACCAACCCAAGGTCTGAGCTCGTCTGCAGTTCTGGAGAAGCTCAAGGAATACAGCTCAATGGGTATGATTGCATGATTCTTCTTCCTGAAAATGGCTGGTTTTGTCATCATTTCATGTTTGCAGAAATTAACAATAGCTTTTCTCTGGTACTTGTGGGTTCAGGAGGGCCCACTCTGTTTCAAAGGCTGAGTTTAATATTCTAAAAATTAAGATTCATCCTTCACTATGAAAGTGAGCAGTAACCCATATAAGAACTGTTTAAGAAGTTGAAAAAGGGATCAGACTTCAAATGAAGCTGATCTGGATAGGACTAAGGTATACTAGAAGACTGGGTAAAGTATGATATTGTCCATATTTTAAAACCTCAACTTCTGAGTGAGACTAAAAGGAGAGGTGTTTATTTGGTGCAAAATTTATATTTTGGGTAGTACATTACCTAATTTAACTTTTATGGTCAGTTTAGTTGAACATGCTAATACATAGAATATTGAATAGGGCGTAAGATTTTGTTGGTTTGTTTAGGCTAGTGTGATGCCCTCATAAATTCCAGAGTGATTTAGGCAGTGAATAAAGAAGCATTTGCAAATTTCCCTTGCGGGAGTGGGGAGAAAGGAGGAAATATTCAGCTTTCCCATTTGGAGAATTTCCAGCACTCTCACAAGCAGTGGGAACAATGAAGTCAATAGGCCAGGCCTATAGATAGATAGATAGACTTCTCAGTCTATCCTGAAAAGGATAGACTAAATGTACTTAAATTTAGGCCCAAGAGCCACCTCCAGAGAACCTCTTTTGTTGCTCAATCTTGGGGTTCACTGCTATTAACTTATTCCTGAAAAAGATAGACTAAACGTACTTAAATTTAGGCCCAAGAGCCACCTCCAGAGAACCTCTTTTGTTGCTCAGATGTGGCCCCGCTCTCTAAGCCAACTCAGCAAGTGAGCTCACTGCTTTCCCTCCTACAATCCCTCTCAGGAGTGTAAATTTCCCTGGCTACCTGGGACAGAAAGCGTAGGATAAGCCAGGACCTGGCATCAAGAGATTGAGAAAGCCTTCTTGACTAAGAGTGAAGAGAGAAGTGAGACAAAGTAAAGTTTCAGTGGCTGAGAGATTTTAAACAGAGTCAAGAGGTTATCCTGGAGGTTAATCGTACGCATTATATAGATATCCCTTTTTAGTTTATGGTGTATTAGAGTGGCTAGAGGGAAGTACCTGAAACAGTAGAGCTGTGTTCCAGTAGCCTTGATTCTTGAAGATGGTTGTATGTACATATAATGTCTACAATGTGACTTTGTGCTTGTGAGAACCTTGTGTCTGATGCTCCTTATATCCAGGGTAGGTACAGATGAGTAAAAACATGGATAAAAATAAATAAGCAAATAATAGGGGGAACAAAAGGTAAAATAAATTGAGTAGATGGAAACACTAGTGGTCAATGAGAGGGAGAGGTAAGGTGCAAAGATGTATGGATGTATGAGTTTTTTCTTTTTATTTCTTTTTCTGGAGTGATGCACGTGTTCTCTAAAAAATGATCATGGTGATGAATGCACAACTATGTGATGACATTGTGAGCCATTGATTGTGCACCATGTATAGAAAGTATGTTTGTGAATTTTACTCAATTAAAAAAAAAAGATTCATCCTTTATCTAGGAAGTAAGCAAACCTTAGGGACAGTGGAACTTGTTCCTGTTTCCTTTTTTTTGGGAGGGGGGGGCGCATGGTCTGGGAATCAAACCCAGGTCTCCTGCATGGAAGGTGAGTGAGCATTCTACCACTGAACCCTCCTGTTTCCTTTTTTCTTCCCCCTCATATTTTTCCTTCTAGTTGCTCTAGAATATAGCCCTCCTGTTTCCTTTTGTATTTGGATATGGATACATTTGTATTTTAAAAAAAGAGAGCTTAGGTAAAACAAATGAAATACAGATTCATTGTAGAAATTGTGAAACCTGTATAAAAGAATCAGAGAAAATAAATTTTCACTATAATTCCCTCATCAAAAGACAAGCACAGGGTCGTGCGATGGTGGCTCAGTGGCAGAATTCTCACCTGCTGCTGGAGACCCAGATTTGATTCCCAATTCCTGCCCACGTTAAAAAAAAGAAAAAAAAGACAGGCACAGATGATATATGTATAGTATATATGTATGTATATATAATATATATGTGTCTGTATATATTTTAGATTTACAGAAACGTTTCAAAGGTCATATGGGAAGTTCCCATTTGCCTTTCACCTGCTTTCCCTTGATGTTAACATTTTATATAACCATGATACATTTATCAAAACTAAGAAATTAACATTGGTACAGTACTATTAACTAAAGTACAAATTCTGTATTTCCCCAGTTTTTCCATGAATGTCCTTTTTTTTTGTTCTAGTATACAATCCAGGATACCATATTGCAATTAGATAAAATATGTTTAAAAATTTCTAATTGGCAAGAATTGAAAGATTTAGTTTCAGGGGTTTAGATATTCATGATATAAAGTAAGAGCTAGCACCCTAAGGCCAGTTGCTATCACATTATACTCGCTTCAACTTTAAGTTAACTATCCATTGCCAACTCTTTGGCACCTGTAAAATAATAGGAAATGAAACCATGGGTCTTGTTTTTGAAAGACTGGTAACCACTGGTCTGAAGATGTGCATGATACGGAGCAGTGTCCTCTTAGAAAAGAGTGGAAGTTAAACTGGTAGCAAGACAAAGCTTGCAGGTCACTCTGAGAATGAGGAATTTGTCTATATGTTTACCACTCAGTTATCTGCTGTCGTGTTAGAAGGCTGGGGATCTTTGCTTCACAGAGTCCATGGCTATGTGCAGGTTTCATTTGGTGTGTTTCTGTAATGGCTTTCTCACTATTCATTTTCAGTAGGGTCTAGCTATGTTGTAGCAAAAGGATTCAAGACAGCCACATCAACACATTTGTTGGTAAACTTGGAAAGTCTCTGTGGAGTACCTCAGATGGGGTGCGGAGTCTTTATTTTCTGGTCAGGAACTTTTCCTCTGAGCTTTATTCCACTGCTGACCATTCCTATTCTTGAGTGCTGCAACATAATACTACGACATAGTGCTGGAATCAGGTAGCTAATTCTGGCGTGGATTCCCAGGTTTGTCTGACGGAAGGGGCCCTGAGATCAGGATGCTGGTTGCTCATTTGTGGTTTTTCTAGTCTTAGATTCAGTTCCCTGACTCCTACTCTAATGATTGTATACTGAAATTTTGTACTTTTGTAATGCCTTTTTTCTGCCAACTCTGCTCTTAACAGTTCTTACACTTCCTATGCTGGATAGGAAGAGAGAGAAGAAAGCTATTGCAGACAAAGATCAAGATAACCCAAATAGAGAGCAGAAAATAAGCATGGATAAAGGACATTTTTCTGTTGTTAGAAGATAGTTAGGCATGAAGATTAGACGGTCTTTATTGTACCTAGACGTTGTTAATAGCTTTTTCACACTGTTGGTTGATAATAGTTAATGACCTTTTTAACCTTAATTTTGATGTGATGGCTCTTTTTTGAAATTCTTTATCAGTTTAAGAATGCCATTAGGTTTCCACTCAAATTTTTTTTTTTTTGCTACCCTGAGGGGTTTCTTCTTTATTCAGACCTACCTGTCTTCCCAGAAGTTCCTGCTTACTGACCAGTGAACTGAATTTACTCTGCAGATACCTGCTGGCAAGATGGGAGAGCCTCGGGGACCGTGTACAGTGGGGAGGAGAAGCTCACGGAACTCCTGGTGAAGGTGAATGCTGAGTGTAGCAGTACTAGGAGGGACCTTTTAACCCAGGACTGTGTGTGGTCTGGGTCGGTTTACACGGCCTCATTTCTTCTCCTTACATTCGTGATTAAAAAAAAATTTACTTAAGGAAAGCTTATTGTTAAAATTAAACCACAGAAGTTTAGAAAATTTTTCTCTTCAACCAAACACTGTATAATGTTGTAAAACACCTCTTCAATCTGTAAAAAGAATAAAATCGTATTTATGTTTACACGCTTTATAGACATCTCTAGAAAAGGGCAGATGACTAGGGAAAGCGGTTCCATCATTTGAGATTATTAATGGTTGAATATAAAAAGACAAGGTGTAGAAACTTTCCTATATTACCTGTGTCTGAAATAGGATTATCTGAGATGAACAGTAGTCTTATTTCTAATTCCAAGTATTCTCATTCTTTGTTGACTTTAAAATTGCCTTTAACTTTTTCCATTTATAATCAAATTTATTTTTGAAATCCACTTTGTTACATAAAATTTGGGTGGAATTTAAAGACCCCTTTGTATTTTATTATTAGAACTATGAAGCTGCTCACACTTAACTAAGTATTACAGATTTTGCTTAGCTACATCTTGACATAATGATGTCTTCTTACTTCCTATGCTTAAAGTCTTTCAGTGACTTCCTGTTATCTACAGGATAAAATCCAAACTTTTAAATCCAACTCCCACCTATTTTTTTTTAAGCCACTCCTATTGATTTCCTTTAGAAATGCTAACTCATGCCTTTTCTCTTTACTGAATGGGCCAGCTGTTACCAAGTTGTTTTCCTTACCTCTCCTTCATTTCACCTGTTCTGAGTTTCCATTGTTAAGAGACCTTTTTTTCTAGTTCTTATTGGATGTCTAATACCGAGAAACTTGTTTACTGCATAATTATTTGTCCCATATACTGTAATAGGCTTTTACTTCATACCTGTTTGAATTTCTTTGCAGGCTTATGGAGATTTTGCATGGAGCAATCCACTGCATCCAGATATCTTCCCAGGATTACGTAAAATAGAGGCAGAAATTGTGAGAATTTCTTGTTCCCTTTTCAATGGAGGACCAGATTCCTGTGGATCTGTAAGTATATGCAGGTGGCATCCAATTGTCTTCTCTTTTTTAGCTTAAAGTAGAAGAGTTTATTAAAAATATTTTATTGCACAAATAATGCAGTTATTTATTATTAATTGATTTGGGGGCCTAGAGTAGTTCATTCTTTACCTACATCTAATTTCCTCTTTAATTCTTCCACTGGGCTTTTACATTTGGTTTACTAAATTTTTAGTCTTAAGGATTTTGGCTTGTTTTGTTTCAGATCTGCTTGTTCTTTGTAGTTTTTCCTGGCTTAAATTTTGGATATTCTACTTTGTTTATTAGATATATTCCACATAGTTATTTTATATTCTATGGCTGACAATTCCAGTATCCATGGGCCTTACCTGTCTGGAGCTGCTGTTTCTGCTGGTTTTACTCATCGTGTCTTGTTTCCTTATATTTGTGTGTACATGTATGTTATCTAGTTCCTTTTTTTTTCCTTTTGGGGGTGGTGGTGGTGGTGGTGTGTGGTCTTGGAATTGAACCCGGGTCTCTTGCATGAAAGGTGAACATTCTACCACTGAACCACCCATGCAACCTATATATGTATTTTAAATTCTGTGAGCAACTCATTTTCTGGGAAACTTAACAGTTATGAGAATTCTTTGAGGCCTTGATTGAAGTTAAGTTTTTCCAGAGAAGATTTGTAATTACTTTTACTACTGAGATAGTGTGAATTTGGACCACACACTGACGTAAAGGCTATCTTGTTACACGTTCTTGAGAGATTTTTATCCTTACCTGAGCAAAAGGATTGAGTTTTCTTGCTTCCCTCTTCTGTACCACTGGGGTTTATTTCTTTTATACTTAAGAGTGTGTGCATAATTCCAGTTTTTTTCAGCCATCTCCTGTAAGAGTCCTTACCTCAGGCAGACCCTAAATGTTGATTCTGGGCCCATATTCTGTTCATGTGTCAGAGTGGGAACTCAAGGGGGTAGATGCCAACCCTCAGGGTGAAGCCAGCTTTGCACTCACTTCTCCAGTCCAGAATTCTTGATTTTACTTTATTTTGTGGTTTAGTATATTCCTTTTATGTTAGCTCAGTGGCAGATTAAAACTTTTTTTTTTTCATGTTTTGTCAAGCTTTTTAGTTGTTTTAGTCAGGAGTATTGCTCAGGGTATATAGTCTGTATTGCTGTAAACAGAAGTCCCATAATTGTTTTTTTTTTTCCCTCAATATGACGGACCTTTGTGTATTTATTTGAAAGCCTTTTTTTCCCCCTGAATCTTTTTTCCTTGTATTTTTTCCTAGATTACTTGCTATTCCTTATAGGATATGATTTCAGATATTTCTAATCATTCCAGTCATTCTGCTCTGAATGCCTTGTGGTTGTCTGTGGCTGGCCAGTGGACCACGGTTCTCCAAGTGTGGAGCAGCACTGATCTTTCATTCTCCGTCGTTTTTATCTGGGTCCGCTAGAATGATCTCAAACCTTTCCTCCAAGTCAGTATTTTTATTCTCAGCAGTGTCTCTTCTGTTCGTTGCTGTTTCCAATGTATTTATTAGTTCTGCTTTGATAATATTAGGTACGTTGTTTTTGGGGTTCTTAAGTTTCTCTCTTCATTGCATTCTTTTGTTTCGTTGTTTAGTCTTTTCGACTCTTGTTTTCTTGAATTCATGTTCTTACAATATTGTCGTATTGTGAGCAATACTTATGTGGAATTTCCTTCTGTTCCTTGGGTTTTTTCCTTCTGAGTTGGGCTTTTATTTTGCATGCTACATGCTACTTATTTTTTGCTGCTAGTATGTTTTCATAGTTGCTGTGTTATTTTCTTTATCGTACTCATTCTTGGGTGGCTCTTCCTAGACATTCTGTTTATTCTGACTTCCTCTGGGCCACTTCTTGTCTGAGACCATTTGGTTAAGGACTGAAGCTTTGTTCTGTCTCTGTTAGAATATCTGGGTCTGTTTTTTTTTTTTTTTTTTTTTCCTGAGATTTTGTTAAAAAATATCTACCAAATTCATTCTGCCTCCCTGGTGGGTTTTATGCTATTCCTATAAAGATGGTTCCCCTCTCGGGCTTTGGTTATTTCTTTCGTTTCTCCTGTAGCACTGACGCCTTCACTTAAGAAGTCAGTCCTCATGTTCTTCCCAGTTTGCTTGCTTTTCGCTAGCAGCCCTTTCTACCACTCACTGATCAGAAGAGGAAGCAGATAAGGAAAAGCACTCTTCTTCTCTGAAAATTTGAGGGGTATAAATGAATATTCTCAGGATTTTGTTGACACACCACTATAATTGCTAGGGCTTGGAAGAGATTTGGAGCTGTGTTTTGCTGTACCTCTCTGCTGTGCTTCAGAAGCTTCCCTCCCTCCCACTCTCAGTATTTGAAGTTTACTCTATTAGCTTATCTCTCTTTCCGTGTTTGTTTTTTGTTATTGCTGGTTTTGGTGATTTTTTCACTTTTCCTTTTTGGTATTGGAGGGAGAGAAGATCTATGGAGTAGTTTCAGTCTTCTCTCTAAATCAAGAAGTCTGTGTTAGTTTGAAAGCTGCCAGGATATGATATACCAGAACTGGAACAGCCTTTTAAAAGGGGAATTTATTAAGTTGCAAGTTTATAGTTCTAAGGAAGTGAAAGTCTCCAAATTAAGATACCAACAAGAGGTTACCTTCACTTAAGAAAGGCTGGCTGGTCACGTGGCTGCATCTGCTGCTCCCTTGCCTCTGGACTCCATCATTTTTTTTTTTTACTTTTTAAAATGTTTTTTATTGTTAAATATAACATATATACAAAGAAGAGAAAGGATAAGCAATGATTTTCAAAGTACACTTCAACAAGTAGTTACAGAACAGATTTCAGAGTTTGTTATGGGTTAACATTCCACCATTTCATATTTTTCCTTCTAGCTGCTCTAAAACACTGGAAACTAAAAGAAATCTTTTTTCTTTTTTTTTTTTTGTGAAAAATAGCATATATAGAAAAAAGCAATAAATTTCAAAGCACATCACAACAATTACAGAACAGATTTCAGAATTTGGTATAGGTTACAATTCCACAATTTTAGGTTTTTACTTCTAGCTGTTCTAAGATACTGGAGACCAAAAGAAATATAAATATAACGATTCAGCAATCATACTGATTTGTTAAGCCCTACCTTCTCTGTTATAATCCATCATCACTGTTGATCTTTCTCCACTCTTTAGGGATACTTAGGCTATGCCCACTTTAACTTTTTCATGTTGGAAGGGGCCATTGATAATATGAGGTGGGAAATGAAACTAGTTGATGTTCCGGAGAGGCTGGCCCCTCTGCATTTCAGGATTTATCTGGTCCGGGGACCCATCTGGAAGTTGTAGGTTTCTGGGAAGTTGCCCTAGCGCATGGAACCTTTGTAGAGTCTTATATAATGCCCTAGAGGGATTGGCTGGAATGGTTTTGGTTAGAGTAGATAGCAATGTCTAACTGAAGCTTATGTAGGAATGACCTCCAGAGTAGCTTCTCAACTCTGGATAGGGGCAGCAAACTCTGTTTGCCCTTTCTCAGCTACTGATACCTTATTTGTTATACTTCTTTTCCTCCTTTTGGTCAGGATTGCATTGTTGATCCTACAGTGCCAGGGTCAGACTCATCCCTGGGAATCATTTCCCACACCACCAGGGAGATTTTCACCCCTGGATGTCATGTCTCACATAGGGGACAGGGCAATGATTTCACTTGCAGAGTTGGGCTTAGAGAGAGAGCAACAAAAGAGGTCCACTGGAAGTAACTCTTAGGCATACCTATAGGTAGGCTAAGCATCTCCACTACATATGTAAGCTCCACAAGAGCAAGCCTCAGTATCATATCATAGGCTTGGCCTATTGATTTGAGTTGGACTCCATCATTTTAAACCTCTGTTCCTGTGGGGATTCCTCACTTTGCTTCTTCGGGGATGGCTTTCATCTCTTGGCTTCCCTTGGCTCTCTTCAGGTTCTGGCTTGCTTTACATCTCATGGCAGCATCTGCTGGGCTCCAAGCATCTCTAAACATCTGTGTCTCTGTTCTCCAAATGTTGGCATCTGTGTCAGCTCTGCTCTCAAGTTTCTGTTGGCCCTCTCTCTGTCAGCTTAGGTTTCTGACATTTCTCTAGGCTTTGTCATTTCTGAGGTATCTCCAAAATGTTTCCTCTTTTAAAGGATTCCAGTAAACTAATCAAGACCCTCCTGGAATGGGTGGAGTCACATCTCCAGCTAATCAAAAGTCACACCCACAGTAGGGCGCGGCACACCCTGACTGATAATCCAATCAGGTCCCCAGCCTGCAGTGCTGGATAGGATGAAAAGAAATGCCGGCTCTCGCAAGATTGGGTCAGGATTAATGCATGACCTTTCTGGGATACATGATACTTTCAAAACTAGCACAAAGTCCAACCCTAAGTGTATTTTACTGTGCTGCATTTACATCATGCCTGTCCTATTATCATCTTTTATAGTGGATATTTCAGGAATCAGGAGCAGGATAGAATCTTAAGACTCGGAGTCTCTTCTGATAAACTTTTACAGGATAAACTAATAAGCTCTAGGCTTATTTGAAGTCCTCTTTTTCTGCACTTTCTCTTTCTCTCTCCCCACCTCTCTTCCATTTTCCCTCTCCTCACTCCTACCCACTCTTCCCCTTTCTCTTGCTGAGCTGCTTTTGGTGAAGAAAAGGTTCAGAGGTGCAAAACAAGAAGACAAAGACAGATGACTGAGCAGTCTTTGTTCTTTATTATACTTTCACGAAATTACTTTTTCCTGTCAACTTCATTTGTCTCAGTGACAGTGAATGAGAGGCAACTTCATACACTACAAGACACTAGGTTGCCAGGTAAAATGCTCTGCAGAGGTCATCAGGTCCAAAAAGCATCAAAATAAAATTTTCCAAGTAGGTTATATTATACTCTTGTTTTCTGAAATATGTGTCATATCTTCAATTTTTATAAAAATTGAAAGAAGTTGAATACCGTAAGTAGTTATTGAGACCTCCATCATCTTACTTCATGAATTTCTATTTTTCTTTGGTATATTACTTTAGGGGATGGAGCGATGTGGGAGAGTAGCAGCATATTTAAAAAGAGAATTTGCAGTCCAAAATAAAAATTAGAAATAGAATTTAGGTATTCCTGCTTTTACAGACAAAAGTACCCTGGTATTTGTCTACAAATAATGGTGTAGATTTGATTAAGTTATTGGACTAAAAACAGGACATGTGAAGTGGGTGACTAGGGGTTTGGAAAATTTTGCTTAGGTCATCGTCTGACCTTATTGAGAGACTGATAGCATTGCAGACTGGGCATTGCTGGGCTCTCCCTGACTTTCTTCACAGCTGATTTGGCTCCTCATGTTGTCGACATTCTGAGGTTTGGTGCCAGACCACAGGACATGCTGCTGATTTGCAGAGCTGACCTCAATTGTGAGCACTTCATCTTTACCAGCTTAGAACTGTAGAGACTTGCAAAGCAAGTGCCCAAGTTAAAGGCATTGCTTTGTGGATGACAGTCACATGTTTCGTGAAGTCTTCCTGAGTCAAAAAACGACTAACTTTTCTCGGCTTAGCTTCCGTATAACTCCTGACCAGTGGGACTTTGTATCCAAAAGTTATTTTGTCTTATTTGCGGATGTTATTTAGGGAGCTTTCAGTAATCACTCCCTCTCATTCCATCTAATATTAAGCCACACTAAATACCCAAATGTAGACATTTTTTTTTACTTCTTAACAACAGATGCTAATGTACAACATTGGGTGAATTGCTTTCAGCTCTCAGGAGCTCAGTTTTCTCACCTGTAAAATGAAAACCTAGCTGCTATCTAAGATTATATGAATCTTCAGAGATCAAAAGCTAAGAAACTGTCTGTCTTGTCAGTGCTGTGGTTTTTTTATTTGTTTTGAAATTACTCATTTTCCCAGACATTATCAAAGATAGCAGATGGGCATGATATGCCTATGTTGGTCATGGTTTGCTGAGTAGCAAGTTGGCGTTAAGAAATGTCAGTGGAGTGATTGTCAGATACTAATATTGTGATGACCAGATCAGTCCCCAGTTTTGAGTTTATAGTCCAGTGAGGAAATAGAATGAATCATTTTGTTTGAATGTTCGTAAGGAAATTAGCTTGTCTCAGAGAGTCCAGGCTTAGCTTCAAGAAAACATTTTACTTAATTTAAAAAGTAAATTAATTTTTAATTTGATTTTTGTTTTGATTTCAGGTAAGTATGATTTTTGTTTTGGTTTCAGATAAGATAACAGAATTCTGAGTAGAAATTCTGCTTATCTGTCCTTTAAACTTTTCAAAACTACCAGTTCCCTTTGGAATGTCTGACTTTCCCTTTTGATCTTCTAATGAATTATGGATAACTTCATAGTTTCATATTTTAAAAAGCATATTGACAATTTTAAAATCAAAGCCAATAATCCTGATGCTTCTGAATGGAATAAAATTCCATCTTCTATCTGCAAGTGTTCTTAGACTGAGATGTAAATGGATTGTACAGAAGTGCGCATTTACCTGGACAGTGCTGAGCTGGGAAAATAGTTTCTGCTTGTTGTTATTTAATGTTTTATACCCTTTCTTTTAACCATGTTTGGATGTATCCAACAAAGCCAGTTTTTCCTCCTGGAATACATAGTAGCATTTGCCTGGAAGTACCCACCCAAGATCTTACTTGTTACAGCATTAAACCTCTTCCAGATCAGGGCAGAAAGTGCTTGCTGATATCTGCCCCTGGCTCCTTCCACATATGGCATCTCTTCTTTATTATAGGTGACTTCTGGGGGGACAGAAAGCATACTGATGGCTTGCAAAGCTTATCGGGACCTGGCCATAGAGAAGGGAATCAAAAATCCTGAAATGTACGTACCCCCCCCCCCGATTTCTGTTTTGTAGTACTGCTGAATAAAACTGAACCTGACCATCCGTTTTGCAGTGTGCTTTGCCCTTGTCCTGCCTCTTCAACCCTTATCTTTCCACATTAAGTAAAATTTGAAATGGTCCAGCCAGTTATTTTAAAGGTCCATTTCCCCAGTTTATTAGTGGGCAAGGATATTGTCCTTTTTTCCAGAAGTGGAAGCATTAGGGAACTACATCTTTGAATCCTGTGATATTTAGTGTTAATTATTAGTAGCCTGAAGAAAAGTGTCCACCCTTCTTAGCTTAGTGAAAGTTTATAATAATAGACCAGCCTTGGGGGCTCTCTAGGAAAATTTCAACCTGAGACCTGTTTTATGGGAGGGAAATTAGAACATCTTTTTGAGATTTTTCCATATTGCCACCCCATGGGCATAATTTTTTATGTTTGGTTTCATTTTGTTCTCTAGTCCTTCTTGTATAGCATGTTTATACTAATCCTTTGGATTAATGTTTTTCCCATAAATCAGTGATTAAGGAGTTTTGTTGCATGTGGTCTGATGTTATGATTTATACTTAGTCTAAGAGAATAAATCAGCTTTTACATATAAAGTATAAATTTACTTTATACGTAAATTTCTGGTGCTTGTGTACTTATTCAGTATTTCCCCCCCCCTTTCAAGGAACAGGTTAATTATAAGAGTGGAATAATTGGGGGAAGGCACCACTGATTGGATGTCTGACTGCAGCTAATGTCCCTGCCAAGCTCTAAATTTTCTACTTGGACATGTATCATATCAGGAAGCTCACTTCCCGTGGGGGCACACATCCCTGTCCAGCCAGCCATTAGAAAGCTCCACCTTATATTGAGTTGATCCAAGTTTTCTGTCTCTTAATAATTTCTCCTTTGGATCTCTTGATGTGGAAGTACTTCCAGGTTCTTTTACCTGTTGTCCTAAGTAGTAGGCTGAAGATTTCTGTGGAAAATCAGTTAACTTCTTTTTTTGTTTCTGTTTATAAAGAAAAATAAAACAATATGAACACTGTAAATAAATTTGAGGGGAAAAAAATCGGTAGTCTATTCCTAGTGATTTAAGTTAGCTGCTAACAATATTCTTTCTTAAATCCTATTTTGGTCTGAATTTCATTGTTGTTCCTGTCCTCTAGTGTGGCCCCCCAAAGTGCCCATGCTGCATTTGACAAAGCAGCCCATTATTTTGGGATGAAGATTGTTCATGTTCCACTGAACAAAATGATGGAGGTGGATGTTCGGGTGAGTTCCTCCGCAGGGATTGTCCTCTCTGGGGCTGTGAGGAGCAGGCAGTGCGTCAGCTCGGCGGGCCTCTTCCAGGGTCACGCTCACGTGGGCTCTGCAGGCCTTAAGTCGCAGCAGCCAGAATCCTGAACGCAGTCACAGTGGCAGGTGGTGGCAACCTCAGTCTTTTCACAGATTCATGGGTTTTGATAGGGACATGATCTAGTCGCTGACTTCGACTTTTAAAGACCTGGGCTTTGCTTTCAAAACCATCATTTTCCTTTCTTTTCTATTTACAGAATGAGCATGGACTAACTTGCCCCAAGGCTCTCACTGTGGTTTTGATTAGCTTGAATTAGTTCCATCATCTTTATAATAGTAATTATTTTTTATGCCTTCTAATTGCATGGAAGAACTTTCGAGTTTTTCGAGTGCTATCAGCATCACCGTAGGGCCTTCTGACAGTATGGGGAGGTCATCAAGGCTATTAAGTTATTGCAGCTCACAGATGAGGAAACAGACTGGGTGAGCTTAAGTGATTTACTCAAGGTGTCACTGCCTGCAGGTTATGGGGTTGGGAGTCATATTTGGCTCTTTTGCCTCCCTGCCCAGTGGTCATTGTTTTTGCTCCCACACTGATTTTGCTGTTCTTGTATTGTACTCTCAGAATATTTTCCCTGAATGGTCCCAAGTGGACTTATTTGTGTTCTTCCTCCATGGTGGGGAGGCAGTCTTCTCCCAGGTTGGAGAGGTGAAGGAAGTGGCACTAGAAAAACTGGAGCTCTAAGCTGGTGGCCCAGATTGCTCTTGGCAGCAGAAGGGAAGAGTAATTCTGATGTGGATTCTCATTTTCCTGTAAACTTTAAATCTCTAGGCAATGAGAAGAGCAATCTCCAGGAACACTGCCATGCTCGTCTGTTCTGTCCCGCAGTTTGCTCATGGTGTGATAGATCCTGTTCCTGAAGTGGCCAAGGTACATGGGAGATATGGCCTACTTCCGACAATCAGATTGAGATTTAAAAATAGAATCTCATGCTGCGGTATTGGTAAATAGAAGCAAAGCGATTTTGATTTTAGGGTTGATGCAGTACTGATGAGGAGCTCTCATCAGCCCTGTGGGTCTTTGTTCAGCTTCTCAGAGTCATGAACTTCTACTCTGGGGGAGGGATAATACAAGGAAGAGGCCTTGGTTTCAATTGGATTTCTATGCAGATCAGGATAATCTGTACTTAGAAACATGGCGCAGGAGGGTGGAATTCACCATGCTGCCCCAGAGCCATCCTCCCCACCCCCAGTTACTAAAACCCAACCTTTACCCCCTCCAGAGGCATCTAAATCAGAGCTCTATTCATTTCTACTTGATTTTGCAATGAGTTTGAGGTCATGCATGTTTAACTTAAAATAGATACCGCATTTCAGATTAATTATTTTGAAGGCTAAATACATTTGCAAAGTGAGCTTTATTAGTAATGTCAAAAGTAGCCAGTTTTTTTTTTTTTTTTTTTTGAACATGTGAAACAGAAAAAAATAACCTGTTTATAGACTGCCTTTCCACCCAAGTTTTTTGTTATGGTATTATAAATGAAATTCTATTGTGGTCTGTTTTCTTTTTTTTTTTTTAAATAGCTGGCTGTCAAATACAAAATACCTCTTCATGTAGATGCTTGTCTGGGAGGTTTCCTCATTGTCTTTATGGAGAAAGCAGGATATCCCCTGGAGCAACCATTTGATTTCCGGGTAAAAGGTGTGACGAGTATTTCAGCTGATACTCATAAGGTGAGCAAAGGAAGAGACCAAATGTTCACCAAAGCTGCCAGTCCATTTTGAATATTAGAAACAAAATGAACTGACTAAAGCATTAGCATCCTCCCGTAATATAAAATGAAATCTCTGACCCTTTACTTTCGCCAGGAAAGTTGATTAAGTGATCAGAACAGGAGGTAGAGGTGACAGGCTGTACTAAAAAGGAATCTATTACCTTTAGCTCACATTAGCTAAGAGAGTTTCTGTATTTACTGACTACTAGCATAGTGGCCCTTGTGAAAAAGACCCCTGAAGTCGAGATTATTTGGGGTGGAGGAAGGATGGATGTGAAGGTTGACAGTGGAGTTCCTTATGGGGATACTGCTAGGACTCCTATGTTCCTGGGGCTCCAGAACTTAGGTGACAGAAGTAAACTAATGGAAGGGTCCTTTGGGAAGAAGGAAGGAGAACCTATATGCTCAAGAACTCTTAGCTTGTAATGTTTGGAATGTCTGTATATCTGCCACTGCAGTGGTCTGAGACAAAGTCAAGATTAGTCAAGAACTCTGTTGAAACTATATTCATACGTGGCAGAAGTATTAGCAGCCTCAGAAATGTTTATCTTGCTCTGGTTGCAGTTTCAGAGCATGTTTTAAACTAGAGTACAGCTAAGAGCTACTCTTCAAGCCCTAAGTGATCGGCAATAAATTTTCAGTCACAATCTATTTTTGCCTTACCAGTCAGACAGCTCTTGAGTCCTTTGTCCTTGCCACACATCTCTGGATGGTATAGGGATGAAATTAATTCCATGTTAGCATCAGTGAGAGATCATTAGGAGGGCATATTGTGTATAAGGAAATCAATCACATAGTTTATTTTAAAGATGGATTAAGTAGCTTTTAGATTCTGAGCACCAAAATGTTCTTAAAAAGGAAATAAATCGGAAGCTAAAAAAGATGGAAAGTGGGGGGTCAGTGTGCTTTTAGTTGCGCCATATTACCTGAATTCCATACTTTCCTCGTTTCCATCCTGACACATCCCTGCAAAATGTTAACTAAAGAAAATTACGTGCTAGATGAGAGAGGAAGTGGACCCATGGACTGGGCAAGTCTGTTCTTTTCTGGGCCACAGATTCCTCATTTCTAAAATAGAGAATTTAAACTCCATCTGTTAAGCCCCTTCTACCATTTAACATTCTGAGTTACTCAGCTACTCACTCTAAAGTTTGTGGGAAACATTCTATAGAAACTTTGTTTGGTAAAATTTCTGTGACAAGGTATGCTAGGTGTAGAACTCTACTTTCACCTGTCTGCTTTTTCCCCTTCAGTATGGCTATGCTCCCAAAGGCTCCTCAGTGGTGTTATACAGTGAGAAAAAGTACAGGAACTATCAGTACTTCGTTACTACAGACTGGCCGGGTGGCATCTACGCATCCCCAACCATGGCAGGCTCACGGCCAGGTGGCATTAGTGCAGCCTGTTGGGCCACCTTGATGCACTTTGGTGAGAGTGGCTATGTTGATGCTACCAAACAGATCATCAAAACTTCACGCTTCCTCAAATCAGAGTATGTATGGAAGATTGGGCTTCTGCCTCGTCTCTCACTTTTTCTACTAGTAGGTTCTAGGTATCTACCTGGCCAAGCACCCTTGGCCTTGACCCATTTGTCATCTCCTGAGTTCAAAGGTTTAGGGCAGCAGCTCAGAACTCTGTTGATCTACTGGGAGGATAAGTTCCCTTATTCTGTGACTTTGGAGGTTATTAGAGCCAGAGGCCACTGAGATCAGGGCTTCATTTGTAGGTCATCTTGTTTCTAAAGATGTCTAAACTGGCACCTCTTACCAACTGCTAGTATACAGTGGATAACAAGCTGGAGAGCTTGTTAAAACATAGGTTGCTGGGCCCCATTCTTGAATTTCTGATATAGTCGACCTGGGATGGCATCTAAGGATTTGCATTTCTAGAAGTTCTAGGAGATCTTGTGACTGCTGGTCTAGGAATCACAGTTGGAGAACCACTGAAATAAGAAAAGAATGGGGTTGGGGCCCGGGGCGGGGCGGGAATGGTGAAGGAATGGGAAAAGAAGGGAGAGTGATGAAATCTGGGGTCAAGTAAAGGCTAGAATTGGCTGTGTGCTTTATTTAACATCTCTGTTAATACATTACTCTTTCTGTGTCACTTGGATTTTGGAGGTGTTTTTGGAATCTTTTGAGAATGAAGGAAAGGGGGTCAATAAGCTCATTTGATTGTCTCATTTGAAAAATGTCCTCAGGTGGTTCTGATACACCCATCCATTGATAACCACTGGACCATATCTTACTTTAAGGATTATATATGTGACTTCTTAGAACTGTAGAGCTGTTTATGCCTCAGGTACCCTGGGGACATGTCATAGTTTGGGGGTAGAGCAGAAAAGTTAGGAGCCAGTGATTCTGATTCATTAGTTTTGGGTAGGGATTGGGCCTTAGAATATTTTTAATATTCCATCTGTGATTATACCACATACCTCTCTAAAAAGAACCAACCTCTGATCCCATTTTAGCCTCCTTATTTTACAAGATGAGAAACCTAATTCTCACAAGGTTGGATTGTATTACAAGGAAGACTGAATGATTAAAGAGATGATGACAAGAGGAATATATGTGACTAAATCTCTACCCCACCCCTACCCTCCGTTTTTTTGTTTTTTTTTTAAGACTGGAGAACATCAAAGGCATCTATATTTTGGGGAATCCCCAGTTATCAGTCATTGCTCTGGGCTCCCGTGAATTTGACATCTACCGATTGTTTAACATGATGACTGCTAAGGGGTGGCACTTGAACAATTTACAGTTTCCACCGAGGTAAGCTTGAAGAGCCTCTTTTTGTTTGCTCCATGACTCTTGAAGAACTTAGATAGCAGTATAACCTAAAGGATAGATTTTGACTTCTAGAACCTAGCATTTTAGCGGCATCTGTGGCATATATAGGATTTATGTCTTGCATCCTGGAGAACAAGGCAGTTAGCTTTAAAGTCTTTGAATGTCAAGGTAAAGTTAGGTGACAGCCTCCTGAGACCAGTGATGGTCATGAGGTGTTCTTTTTTCTTTTTTCTTGGGCAGGCATTGGGAATCAAACCCGGGTCTCCACATGGCAGGCGAGAACTCTGCCTGCTGAGCCACTGTGGCCCGCCCAGTCATGAGGTCTATATTTTCTAGGCCAATGACTGGTTATGTAAGCAGTATTTAGCTCAAAATCCTCCAGAGTGTCTCTGATTGTTCAGAGCTTGCTTCTGTCGTCTTTAATATACTTTCCTAACCTAATCTTCCATGATGTCTTTACACAAATAATGTCTTCCAACTGAAGAGTCCTATTCAGGGGCCTCTGTGTATACTTACCCTTTCCTGTGTTGGTTCCATTGCCAGTCCCATCTTTGACTTTCCTTTTTCCTCCTCACAATTTCTCTATACACCATCCTCCCTCCAGAAAAGAGTTCTCTTCTTTGTTTTGAAGTCCTTCCAGGCCCTAGCTATCTGGCCCTGTCTCCATGAGGGCTTATCATCTAAGACAAGTGTCCCATTGGTGGACACCTTTTTGAAGGAGTAGCAGTTGGCAGCTGTGTTTATTCTCTTATGGGTCTTGATCCTGTGGAGAAGCCCCAATGCTGGCCCATAACTGATAACCCAGGACTGAGAACTTGAGAGCCCAGATTCCCAGGACTGGGAACCACTTGGATGAGTACACTTGTTGGAAATGATATAAAGAAACAACCAGTGAATTCCTGTATTTAGAGATGCTTTATCTTAGAATGTTTTCTCCTTTTCCAAGGTTCACACCTCTCTGTTTATCTCCCTCTTCTCTCGTAGTATTCATTTCTGCATCACATTACTGCATGCCCGGAAGCGAGTAGCCATACAGTTCCTCAAGGACGTTCGGGAATCTGTCACCCAAATCATGAAGAATCCTAAAGCAAAGACAACAGGAATGGTATGGAGCACTGAGTTTTTTTCTTTGTTTTTTTTTTTTCCTTCCTTTGGAAGTCTGGTGTTGGTCTGGGGTTTAAAAGAATCAGATGACTTTGAGTCGGTTCCTCCCTCTGCCCCTTACGCATAAACCTCTTTCCTCATTCATTAATTTGAACTGATGATCTCTGCCTTAGCCATTCCCAGGGTTGTTGGGAGTATCTGTAAAGAAATGCTATACAATGCAGGTGGTGGTCATGTCCATTTGAAAAGAAAATTTTGACACAGGAAAGGCAATAAATATGTTTTCTCTGGAATTTCCTACAGCAAATATCATGGGATAGTTCCTTTGGGCAAAGTATCTGTGAAAAATTTACTATGGTGTCTTTTAATAGGAAGATGCCTAGGGTGGGAATGGAGAGTATGTGTTAGGAGAGGAGGGGACACATGGGAAGCAAGGATTGGGTTTGAAGGGACTCAGAATCACAACTCTATCCTTGCTCCTATGCCCATCCCCACTAATAATGCATCCTTGATTGATTTGTAGGGTGCCATCTACGGCATGGCCCAGACTGTTGACAGGACTCTGGTAGCAGAATTGTCCTCCGTCTTCTTGAACAGCTTGTACCTCACAGACACTGTGGCCCAAGGCAGCCAGATGAATGGTTCTCCAAAACCCCGCTGAGCCTGGACCCTTCCTAGCCCTAAGAGGCTTCCAGCCTTCTGAAGATTCTTGGGGAACAGAACACAGCACCTGCAACTTTGACACCTGGTCTTGCTCTGTGGAGCATCAGTTGACTGCATAACAACTTGATCCTCAGGATTCTTATTCTTTCATTTTCACCATTTTGAGATTTTTAATTTGAAGACCCCTGAAGATTTCCATTACCTGATGATTTTGCCTTTGTTTTAAATATTACCCTATGAATTGTTTTAACCATAGCCTTCTCTAACATCTCCTACTTTCAACTTCATTAATCATTGTGTGGCACCTCTTACCTGTCCTTAGGAATGCTGGAGTACAAACTCTGAGATAGCACAAGGTTTTCTTTATGCTCTCAGGCAGATTCTTTGACTAGTCTGGTAGGAAGCATTTATGTAATAGATGTTGCCCCAGATGGGTCTTACATGTACTCTAAGGATGCCCTCATATTAAGAGTAGGTTAGTTTTTCCTCTTAAAGTAACTTTTATTGCAACCAGTTTTATTTGTCTAGGACATGGATTGACCAGGCCATTACTCCCTCTTAGGCAGGACCTGGAGTGGTTGGATCTATTTGCTTAGTCATAAGGTAGCGGGGGTGGGGGGTGGGGTTGGAGTGGTCCATTGGTCCTCTTCTGGGCTTGCAGGCCCATTTCATCACCATATTTGTAGATTCGTGTTTGAAATGATGTTCCCATTGATTCATTCTTGTTTCCATGGACTTGGAAGAAAACATGGATTTCTAGTGGTTGATACAAACCTGACCCCTCTCCTGGGATGGTGATGATCAGAAATCAGACCCTTTTCTATAATTGTCGTATACTTTTCTGAGCACTAGAGTAGGATGAGCACCCACCCAAGTTCAAATGTATGTCCCCAAAGTTGGTGGTGATTCCCTCCCCCAACGGCGTTTAAGCTAACATGTAATGAGTGTATGTTCAAAGCACCATCACGAGTTGCCTTGACTTATTCTGATGAGGACAGTGTGTGACAGCCTGTGTGGCAAGGAAAACTTTCTCTCTTGGTGTGTTCTTCCTGTCCCTTCCCCCTTCATTCAGCTCCCAAAGGTACTATGGCAATTTAGCCTCTGGTAGTAGATATTTCTCAGCCCTGGCTGAGGGAGCAGCTTAGGATGAGATGAACTTTGGAGAATAGGAAAGCCTGGTGGTAGGTATCAGTTGTGGCCTAGGGCCTGGTATTCCTTCATAAAAGTTTTTGCTCAGGGTGGTGCAGGGTCAGGACCAAACCCTGCACCCATCTCCTAACCTTCTCTCTCCTGTGTTGGCGCTTGACCCAGGTTGAGCCACTGTCCTGCTGTCCTGACAGGTTGTGTGCCTTTCTCCTCAGTGCTGAGCAGTGAACTATTCCTGATCCAGGTCCTAGGGGAAATGGATCAATTTTTGAGGTTTTTATTTGGGTAGGGAAGTTCTTAGGACAAATCAGGAGAAACTTGCCTTTGTTCCGTTCCCCTTCTCAGGGACTCCTGAACATCCATCCTCTTCAGGTTGGTATTCTCTAGCCTCCCTCCCTGGGAATGCTAGCTGGGAGAGCCAAGAGTACCACGTTCCTTAGCAAGTTTGTCTCAGTGTTTGTTAGCACTGTACTTCCTACACAGTAACTGTGACTAGCTGGCTGTCACTTCAGGACTGGGGTAGTGTGTGTGTGTGTATGTGTGTGTTTCTCCTGTTTGCAGTGCATTGTGAGCTGCAAGGGTGGTTAATGTTTGTGTGTGTGTGTGTGCCAGAGGGACTGACTGAGGTCCTCAGGACACGGGAATCATTTCTGCCCAGTTGCTGATCTGGCAGTCACCTCCTTTTGAGGGAATATCTGTAGTAGAGCTGTGCAAGAATTATTTCTTGGGTCCTCAGTGCATTATGTATGTAGAGGAGGTCCAGGAAGCCACAACCACCAGCAGGCACCACCTTTCTTTGTCAGCTGCTAAACATGTGCCCCTACAGAGTGTGCTCATGCTTCCCGTGGACCACACCCCTGAGCCACTCACTTCCTTGGTGCTGTGACAGCACTGGTGCAGGGGCTGGTGTGGTTTTCAAAGGGACCTCTTGCAGTCATTTTAATTTATGTAAGAGCCTTAGTTTGACTTAACAGTCTCTTAGGTTTTTCCTTTGGTGTGTATTTGTGCACTGTGCACGCATCTCGTAATGGTCTGTGGCAGAGGTGGGATGGAGTGTCTTAATTCTATCATGTTTCTAGCAGGTGTCATAATGGCTCTGTAGAAACTGTACTGTCTTGTTTCTGCATTAAAAGTAAGTAGATATGCAAATATACAGCCATGCCACTTTTAATAGTATCTTTTATACTTGGAAAATGGTACTTGTCTCTTTTTTCTTTTCTTTGTCTTCCCTAATCTTCCTCTTCCCAGCTCAGCACTACTTTCTCAATTGCAATAACCTCTTTAAAAGCTATTAAATAATTAAATGTCCCAAATCTTGATCACTGTAGATGGTTGCATTCATTTGTTTACCTGGGCACACACAAGATCACAAATGGGGTCATGGCAGTGCTTGAATTACAGCTGGCCAGCAGTTGCTCTCTTGTCGTAAAATGGTTGGGTTGACCAGTGATTTTAGGGTCCATAAAGACTACAGCTAAGCCACATTCCCACCGATTTCTGAGCACTTTACTAGACAGCTGATTGGTCTCTACAAAGAGTGGTGGGAGTGGTTGTCATAGCGATTTGAGGGAGGTCTGCAACCAGGCCCTGTCTTAGGTTTTCCATTCTCTTCCTCTTCCACTTCTGCATCTGCTTACACCTGTTATGATGGGTTGAGTCACCTGGGGTGGTCTCCAGCCAGCTGGGCAGTGTGGCTGTGTCTAATCAAGGAACTCTAGGCCACAGACTTGAAGCTCTGCATTTTGGTTTGGGAACTGATAGAACCCTTCAGATTATCTTGGTACACGTAACCACTGGTCGTCTCGCCAAGCCAAGGAATGCTGCCTTCTCTATAGTTTTCTGCCACATAGCTCAGTTCCTCAAGCACCTGCTTGTCTCAGGGGTAAACTCCTGAGAAAGAGGGACCAGGATATGCTCGAATTAGGAGGCCTGGTCCATGTAAAAAGTAGTGTCTGGAATGTTAAATAACTTTTTTACAGTTATAATCCCTTTGCTTTCCCTGTGAGCTCTTGATGGCAATGAGCAGCTTCTACCTAGACCCATTAGTGACAGAAGTAATGGCTGGGAACTGATTTGATAGCTCCCAACTATAGCCTAGGTAAACAGAAAACCAGGCTTTTGATAGCCTTTTCTTGATTCGAAGTCTTAATTGCCTTTCTTTTGTACTTTCTTTTTTTTTATCATTCCATTTGTACTTTCTTTATGCTTAGAATCTTTTCTCTCCATAACGTCCTCCCTTATAGTTACAATTATTTGGGTTAATTTGAGGATAAATGTATTTACTTCTAAAAAGTGTGACATATGTATGATAAAATTTTGCTGTAACAGTGCTTTATAAGATGGTTGACAGTTATTTCAGAAACAGACCGTGAGTTTTTCCCTCTCAGCTAATTCAAGCCCACAGTGCCATTCACTCAGCATTTGGAAAATCTCATTCCCTGAAAAAAAAAGATTTGGGAAAGTTAGTGCATAATCTAAGAGAAGAGCCTTAAAGCAGAAAACAACGCAGTGGCTGACACATGGGTTTTTTGGCTGCCCTTCTGTGTAAAACAGCATGCAGTGCTGGCCTAGAATTCTGGATTGAAAGGTGCATGGGCAAGTGCATGGCAGAGGGAGAAATGTCTTGCTCCACATTGCACTGTCTCATACATTAGTGCCTTCTAGGCTGGCACCTTTCTACCCGTGGCCCCTAACAGTAAGCAGAGGTAGGAAGGAGTCACAACAGCATGAATCTAAACCTCTATGTCTGGTTAAGTGTCTTCTGTCCCCCTTCCTCAAGCATCAGATTAAAACATACTTAGAAAAATACAGATGGAGTCTACTGTTTGGACTTTGGTTTTGATGTTAACCTTTGTGGAGAAACTGCTGCTAACGTATCACTGATATTCCTTTCTAGCACATGGGTTGGGAGGGAGTCCTGCTGGCCCCTCTTATGAACAGTGTGCTTATTTCTCATCCACTGACCTCTGCCTTTTTTTGGGCTGTCGTTGGGGTACTGACCTCATCCCAGGTGACTGGGTTGCAACACTGCTAGATGCCTACTCCAGGTGACCCTGGCACTACCAAGTCAGCTTAATAGACAGGTGAGAACCCTGAAGGGTTTCCCAGTCTTCTCTGCATCTTGAAATAATTGCATGGCATGCACACTGGGATAGATTGAGAGTGCTCCCAGCTCCCACCCAGCCATTCCCAGGGCTACGGGGATGAATACTTAGTACCCTCTTATCCCAGCCATGGCACAGCAGTGAGAATATTCTCCCACAAGGATACCAGGCTGGAAAACTGACCTGTGCAAATTAGTTCCTTAACTATTCGGGTAGTAAACAGCCTGTAAACTCCTAAGCTGTGTTTTGTGTCATTTCTTTAGGAGAGTAAGAGGCAAGCTCTGAAACCTTTTCTAAGTGGAAACTGTAGAAAGCATCAGGACTAGGAATCCCAGTTGTGTTATAGGCCAGGAATAAGATACTATGGTCCCAAACACTGTTGCTTCCTATGAAATGGAGCTCTAAGGATATTAAGGAATGAGGAGAAAGAAAGAAACAGATGGCATCAGGGGGTCTGAAGCTTAACTTTAGCAAACAACAGACAACAGACAACTTTATTCTGAACCAGCTCCTGCTTATATCCTGCAGGGTAACAAAAGGCATGCCTGCTTCTCCTGAGGAAACAAAGTACTTAATTTTCTTCATACTTAACTTAACCATTTGGGGGTAAACAAGCATTCTGTTCCTCCCAGACTGTTCCAAACAAAGCAAGTAACAATCTCCTCAGTTTCTTGCCTACCCAGGGACCCCAGCTGCTCCCAACAAATTCTGCAGGTCTTGTTTTAACCCTTTGGCTCCTACAAAACACCTTTCTAGTTGTGGGTACTACCATGCATCTCACACAAGTACTCTATGCACTTTATCTTTGTTCACAATCCTTCCTCAGCCATTGCTGCCTCAAGAATCCTGCCCGTTATCATGGCATAACTCAAATGAAAATTTGTTCTAATTTGCCCATCAGTGTTACTTGCTTCTTTGTGTTCCTATAGCTCATTTCTTATCCTGCCATCTAGCACTAACTTAATTCAAACTACTAACTTAATTCATAGCTCTTGGCATATGGCGGGTATTTAATGATGATTACAGCTCATTAAGCAGTCTGATCTGTTTGCTATGGGTTTTTAAAATACAAGTGTACTTTTTCATTATTCCATACTTCCATACTGTTCCCTTGTTTGAATCCCCCCCAAAATAATGGATGAACTTTAAAGCAGGGTAGCCTGTCCCCTTTGTTCCTCAGTACCTTGTACATACAGCACCTTGTAGAGTGCTTTAAATGCCTGTTCAGTTGATTCCAATTTGGGTTGACCTGTGGAAAAGAATGTTATAGAATTTGAGACTAAGTGAGAGATAAGAGTTTTATTTGAGGCATAAAAGCACGTTGTGTTTTTATCATTTTAAGGCTCTGGTTTCTAAGACAGGACTTTGTTTCACTCTCTACCACAGCTTCTTGGAAAATGAATTAGAAAGGAAGCAAGGTGCAGACAGGAAGGAAACTGTTGTTGGGAGGTTGCAAAGAAAGGGAAAAGCTTATTCAAAAGAGTGTACACATAACAGAGCCCCAAGAATGAGGAGAGTAGTATGTGGGGGTGGGAAGGTCTCCAGTCCTGGTGTTGGCAGTGAAACGGTCATCACCTCTTTCCACATCAAGGACTCACCCCTAGATGGAGGCAGCAGGGTTGACTTGGCAATTATGACTTGCAGCCAGGTCTCCTTCCAGTTCAGTCACCTGGAACCCCGAGGAATTAAAAGAGGAAAGGCAGGGTCTATGCCATGGACACTGCTACTTGTTCAATGAAGCTGGCCAGGTTTATGTCCCGTTCTGAAAGGCCTGCACATTCATGGGTACTCAAGGTGATGTGGACCTGAAACAAGACCAGAAATGCAGGACAAGCTCATTCCACTGAGCTAACTTACTGTAGAGCAGGAGAGAGCCTTTAGCTATTGGGTCCCACCACACAGAGAGCTCCAGAATAGTAGCTGATCACTAAAATCTCTCCTTGAGAGGTTGTCTTCCTGACAACTGTTCTCATGTCTATAACAGTGCAAAACTGTCTTCTATCACATCTCCCCCTGGCTGTTTTTCAAAAATGGTGACTTCAGATATAGGACAAAAATTAAACAGCTAACTATCAAGAGCAAACTAAAAGCTAAGAAAGGACCAAAAATGAACTCTAACTCCTAAACACTATCAATTATAGATACCCTCTTCCAGCCTTTATGTTTTTATAAAAAGTCCAGCATAGCTCTTGGCACAAGGCAGGTGCTGAATGATGGTCTCAATACATTAAGTACAGTCCAATCTGTTTGCTGTGCATGGGTTTTCTTATTTCAAATCTCCTTTTGCATTCTTCTATACTTCCAGAAAGATTTACGCCCTTTAGAGCTATTAACAGTGAAGAACTATGCCTGTTTCCCATGGCCTGTCCTTCCTTGGGCTTTGTCTTCTCGCTGTCTACTTTAACTACAATATCTCACAAGTGGTTTAATTTGCATGCTTTAATTTATAGTCAGACAGTGTTTTCCAGGGGTATTTATGTTGAGTTGAATGGACAATCTTAATGAGGTCAGAAATTAGATAACAGGACAGGGTGAGAGGACAGTCAACCTATGAGTGAGACGGGCCCATGTCAAGTCCAAGGCAAGGGTCTTTGCAGTGAGTTGGAGTTCTGTAAACGTGGGCAAGGGCCGAGCAGAACAGAGGTGTACACTATCACTCACCTTGTTGTACACGTTAAACCATTCAGGATGGTGGTCGAGTTTCTCAGCCTGCAGGGCCACTCTGGTCATGAACCCAAATGCCTATTGCAGTGAAGAGTCCCAGGTTAGTGTTCTGACAGAAGAGAGTCCTGGGTCCCGTTTGGTGGCTAGGCCTAGATACAGGAGGATGGACTAGCTCACTAAGAGGGAGACCCCGCCACTTTGAATCACTGCCTACTTGG
Organism: Myrmecophaga tridactyla; assembly: GCA_004026745.1. Classification (NCBI taxonomy): domain Eukaryota; kingdom Metazoa; phylum Chordata; class Mammalia; order Pilosa; family Myrmecophagidae; genus Myrmecophaga; species Myrmecophaga tridactyla. The sequence continues at coordinate 32,781 of PVIY010025052.1, forward strand.
CATCTTATCCCTGGTTCTGAGGCTCTAGTGTAAGGTTGTTCTGCTGTAGGAAGGAAGTCTTGTTACTTGGATCACTACTGAGGTGGAAACACCAGAAGAGGTTTAGTGTTGGCAAGTCTTTTGGTCTAACAGTCATATTCTGTTTTCAGAACTCTCTCTTCTTAGGATCCCCTAAAAGTTCTAGATGGGGAAAGCCCAAGACCCATCTCACCACTCCCTAACCCCCAAAGATAACACTTTCTAAAGTAATTTAGGGAAGTTAATTTTCCCATTGGCATAGTCCCTAGATTAGTGTAGTATCTGAGCATCTAAAGTAAAGAACAAGTTCTGACTTTGTTAGAAAAATGTCCCACCCTGGCCCCATACCCTATTGAAGTCTTTGAAATTGAACTGCTTGAAGATGGCATCGCGGCCTTCCAGCTCATTCCATCCCACAGCCCTCAGGTTTGGCAGCAGTTGGTCTCTCTCCTCAGCACTTAGCCTGTGTGCTTTGCCGGCCTGAGAGGAAAAATATACAGGTCCAAGGGCATTTCTTTTTACAGATCAAAAAACAGTTGCTCAGACCTCTGGGGGGAATCTGGCCAGCCTCCACTGGTGCTTGGATGCTGGGTGACACTGTCAAAGGGCAGCAGACTAGCCCTGTTCGGGAGGTGGAGTCCTAGCTCATTCACTTATAGGTTCTTAAGTCTTGGGTTTTACACATCCCTCAGAGAAAGAAAATCCCTAAGGGTAATGCAAATCACCACAAAGCCATTTGGCTGAGAAACACCCCTTCCCACCTCCCAGAAGTCTTTCAGAGGGCCCCCCATTCCTCCTCCCAAACTAAGGTCTATTATATTAATGAGGAATAAAAGTGAAATCAGGTCCAGATTTAAATGTATTGCAACACAGTCTTTCAGGAAAACTACCCCCAACTCTCCAAACTTCTCCTGCCCTTACTCACCTTCAGGTATTCTGAAAGGAAACTGAGGCCTAGAAAGGACAAGTAGGGAAATAACTTGTCCATTGTCCCCCAACCCACTCAGTGACATTGTTCCCAAAATGTGGTCTGTGTACCACCTGTGACAAATACAGATTCTAGGTCCTGTCCCAGACCTACTGAATCAGCATCCCTGGGAGCCTGGTGAAGGAACCAGCACTTAGAATGGGTTCCCCCGGCACACTGCAGTTCACAGCCACTGGCACACCTCCCAGTGGGCACTCGCCACGCAGTCTCTGTCCTAAACTGCCAGCCTAGGCTTCTCAGGCTTTCCATCCTCTGCTCTGGCAACTCCGGAAGGCCAAGGGCAATCTACAAACCCTACCCCTGTCCTATTTATCTATTGTGCAAAGTGGACCCAAGGCAGCCCATACTGGCACAACCTCACAATGAGGTGAACCCTCTGAGAATACCAGGGAGCAAAGGTTAGCTCTGTCCTCTAGGACGATCTAGTCCAGGAGCCTGCGGGATCCTAGAATTTAGAGTCCTGCAATAGAACCACCCAGGACAGAAATAGATAAGATACAAAACTGAAAATGAAGCAACTAGGCCTGGTGAGAGAATGTGATCATGTTAATTTAGCATTTGTGAGGCTGCTTGAAGCAGAAATCCTGGGTTGGACTGGCAGGACTGATCCCAGTTCCGCCAGTCCCAGCCATGTGCCTGTGTGCCACATCACCTCTTGTCCCACATCACCTCTTTTAACTTCATAGGTAAAAGGGGGGACAATAATCTCTCCCAGTGGGCCAGCTGAGGGACCAGAGGGACAAGTTAGTAAATTACACTGTTATTACGTGAGCAGTCATCTGCATTTTAAAAAAGACTTCCTGGGGCCAATGGGCTTGAGATGGGCCCTGTATATCTGGGGTAGAACTGGAGGTACACTGTAATGCTCTGGTAAGTCCTCTCTCCTGAAAATAGATGTTCTCTCGGATAGGTTCTTAAGTCTGTTCTGATTTGGTCCCTCGTCTTTCCCTCCACTGCACTCTGGATGGCTACAGAGATATCTGGCAGAGTTTACTGACATCATCTGTCCAAGCTCTTCTCTATTCCAGAACTTGCCCTTTTTCTGTGGCTGATGAGGCTGGTCTGTGTATCCAAGCAACCAGACCTCTGAAGTCAGCTGAGCCATTAGAATCCATTGTTTACTCCTTTGGCTCTGAAAGTGGTGGGTGGGTACTGGTGAGCTCCTGGGGAACCCCCTTCTTCTTTAGAGTCTTCTGGAATCCCCCAAGTCCCACATTCTGGGGCTAAAATGACCTACCCCGCTGGGATCTCGGGATTAGTGAGGGGGGAGGGTCATGTGCTTTGGCAGATCACAGTTCAGGCCTCTTGCCTCTGGGGCAGTGTGCAGAGGGGTTATTGATTACCCACTGTCTGCCTTGGTGCACCTCACAATCAGCACTGCTCAGCCCCAGTGGCCATAGCTTCAAGATGCCATCCCAGTTGCCACGGCAGTTCTGACTGCTTCTAATGCCTTTGGATCAGAAATGGGCTGTTTTTAGTGACGCTTCCAGGGCCTAGACCCTCCCTGCAGTCCCCACGGGTTCACCCTCACCTCCCTAGCTGGGTTGGGGACGGTGAGAGCAGCACAGGTGAGCAAGGCTGCCTGGAGTAGGGATGTGATCATGCCCCCATTGCTGGGCAGACTTCAAATTAGGCTCCAGGGGCTGGCTCCGAGACCCAGGGACAGTAGAGGGGTGCACGGAGGGCAGCCTTCCAGTCAGACCCTGCAGTGGGCGTGAAGGCAGAAGTGCAAGACAGGAGAGGAGGGGACACGCACGCAAAGGAATGACAAATTCACAGTTTCTGCCCCCCACGTTCAGAAATACAGAACAGAACCCGTGCCTCTCAGGGGTACGGTATCTGCTGGCTCACTGGGACGCCCCTCCCCACCCCGTTCCCAGGTCCACACCGCCCCAGCACTGTGATGCGGAGGGAGAAGTTTGCCTGGTATGGCGCCTCGCTGCACTGCCCCTCTCTGGGCCTCAGTTTCCCCCGCGCACTTCCGTAAGGTGGGAGCCGGGCGTGAACTCAAGGCTCCATTCTTATGCCAGGAGACGCCAACACGGAGCCCGGCGCGCGGCAGGTCCGTAGGGGGCTTCCGGGGGCCCCTCCTACTTGAGCCTGGACGGCTGACGGGTCGAGAACGGACAGAGGGCGGCCTGGGCCCGGAACCTGCGCTGGGCCCCTAGCTCCCGCCCGCGCCCCGCTGGGGCAGCCCACCCTGGAGCGATTCCCGCACCCCGCAGCCCCGATCGCGGCCCCCGCCTGGTCCCCCCCACCCCGCCGCTCACCATGTCCGAGCGCGGGGCGAACGCGGGCGAGCAGTAGGCCGGGCGCACCGGGAAGCGCGGCGGGCCTCGCACTGGGCTAGGCGCCGGGCGGAGCCGCGGAAGGGCCGCCCCCAGGGCAAGGAGGAGCTTGGAGCCCGGAGCGGTCACCTAGCCCGGGAAGGGTCCGCGGGTCTGGGCGGAGCCCGCACGCCAGGGAGGAGCCTCGAGCCAGGAGGAGCCCCGAGCCGGGAGGAGCCCCGAGCCGCGGACCAGGCGGCTCTTCAGCCTCGGCCTCGCCGGCCTCGCCGGCCCCGGTAATGATTAACAGTCGCGACGGACGCTCAAGAGTCAAGAGGGATCCCTCCGGCTCTGTGGTCCTTTCCAGCACTTTCCTCTCAGAGCTGTACTTGGTGCCTTTGTTACATGGATCCCTGTAACATACAGGGTTCAGTCTGCGGGCTCCGAATGCAGAATTCTGGGTTTGAATGGTGCATTGTGATTTACCAGCTGTGTGATCCTGAGCGCAAGATTCCCAAGCTTTTTCTTTCTTCTTTTTTTCTCCAAGCTTTTTCTTTTAAGAAAACACTTTATTGGGGCATTATTATTATTATTTTAAATTTATTTATTAATTTAAAAAAATTAACAAATGAAATAAAAATTAACATAGAAAATCAGTATTTCACAATATCATCACTTAGTTGCATATTCATCATTTCTTAGAACATTTGCATCGATTTAGAAAAAGAAACAAAAAGACAACAGAAAAAGAAATAAAACGATAATAGAGAAAAAAGGATTATACATACCATACCCCTCACCCCTCGCTTTCATTTACCACTAGCATTTCAAGCTGAATTTATTTTAACATTTGTTCCCCCTATTATTTATTTTTATTCCATATGTTCTACTCTTCTGTTGATATGGTAGCTAAAAGGAGCATCAGACACAAGGTTTTCACATTCACAGAGTCTCATCGTGAAAGCTATATCATTGTTCAATCATCATTAAGAAACATGGCTACTGGAACACAGCTCTACATTTTCAGGCAGTTCCCTCCAGCCTCTCTGCTACATCTTGAACAACAAGGTGATATCTACTTAATGCATAAGAATAACCTCCAGGATAACCTCTCGACTCTGTTTGGAATCTCTCAGCCATTGACACTTAGTCTCATTTCACTCTTCCCCCT